>JABVXU010000128.1:0-134207 GCA_013365365.1 Cruorifilaria tuberocauda | reverse complement strand
GCAATTTTCGAAAGATTAAAATTAGTGTGCTTATTTGCGTGATTATTTTCTAGTTTATTGAAGCAACAACATGGATGAAATTTGATATTTCGAAATTTTTTCAATGAAAGCAGTGATGTCCTGATTAGTAATATTTCACCATGATATGGTATCAGTGGTATATTGTTACCGTGTCGCCTTCATTAATTTTTAATTAAATCTCAAATACAGCTTAAACATCTTGGAATACATGTACTGGCAAGATTGATCTCAGTATGCATGTTCCTATCTGCATAATTCAATTATGAAGTCATGAATAAATGTTTTTATCAACAAATCCTTTGGTTTGCGAAGATTCATTGAAAATATTATTCCACAGTTTAAGTATTTTATTATCATCAAAATTATTTGCGAGTAAATAAAATGACACCAGCAACAGCCTTCTCTAAACACAAAATATGAAGTAACGTTACTTCCCTCGTCTTTACAATTGATTTCTCTATTCACTCAAAAAAAGATCGTCGTTCACATCAAATAATCTTGAAGCATTGCCTCTACTGTCTAAAGATTATCTCCTTTTCGAAATAATATTCTACAACAGACCACAGAGAAACTCAAATGAAGAAAGTACTCTTATTGTTTCCTTAGATATTTCTCCTTTTTATAGGTGTGCTCATCACTTATTTTGCCATCAGCGAATATGTCACCATCTTAAAACTGTATATTGTACCTATTCACAAACCGTTCATCACAAATCGTGAATCCAGACGGCTTCGACTGAATCGTGCATGCATAAGCTTGCGAACCAATTCCCCTTTGCGCCTTTTCAAATCATAGCTGTAATAGATTTCTGTTTTGAAAAAAGCCATTATGCGTTTAAATCTATCAAATCATGAAAATGAAGGAAAATAAATTATGTGACTATTAAATGGATTCGAATTCGTCAGCATTGGTAGGATATGCATAAAATACATTGTGGATATTAAATAGAAATTTCGCTAATTTTGCAATTCATTTAATAGCTACTCAAGCCTCTTTTTTTCATTGTTATATGAATTACTATAAAATGTTATAAATTAAAAACAAAATTTACTAAATTTGTTGTTTTACTGCCAATGGAATGTCTGCGTATGCAATGGCTTTCACTTTATCGCTCAGTGTCTTATCATTCACTTCAAAAGCTTGCACTTCATCTGATAGCAACTGTACTGAAACATGAAGTTCGATAAACATCAAAACAAACTGAAATAAATGTCTGGAATAGAATGAGTAGCTTACATTCGTTTTGTGCACTTTCAATATCCTTACGTGTATCATTCATGTCATTGTTGTTATCAAATCTCTGAAACAACTAATTTTACCAGCAATTTCAATAGAGAAATTAGTTCTTGACAAAGTATTATAATTTACAATTTGAAGCAGCAAAATTTATTTTCATACTTGTTTGTAAATAAGAGCATTAAATTGAAAAGATAATACGAAATTAATCCCTCACTATGCAAAAATAGCAAAAAACGACTTACCATACTACGCAACATTCCCAACGTTTCCCCATAAGCGTTAACAATACTTTTGATATCTTTTGCTGCTTCAATTTCCAACTGCAATTCAATAGCCTGTTTCTCTGTTTCCTCGTTAATCGCGCATACTTCTTTGCACATGACATCAAATCTATATGTGATGCAATTACATGAACTGAATGATTTTAAGAATTCCATCAATGAATTGAGAGAAAAAAGCGGCAAAATCAAACTGAAACCTGCAATAAGCAAAAACAAATATGCTTACTTGTCGATTAGTTCAACATTTAACTTTTCTATTTGAATGCATGCAGATCTCTCAGCATCCAAAGTGGCAATTCGTATTTTATTAGCAGCTATCTTTGCTCGTCCTGCAACCAATAAAACTTTAACTGCTTACAGCGCTGTACGCAACAAAAATATATCTGTTAAATATTCAAAATGTAATACCGTCCAATGCATACCAGTCTTCTATCAACTTCGTGGAAACAAACTCTCTACGCTGTAAAAATGATTTGATAATAAAATGGCTCAAGTACTCCAGATAATTCAAAGTTAACTCGAAGTATTATCGGCATTCATAAAATTCAAATGCAAAATTGTTAACCAAAAGTACAAATTTCGAAATTCAAAGAGGTCAAACAAACCTTCGGCAATCTCTGATGTTAAAAGAGCCAAGCGTTTTTTTGATCCATCAAATTCTTCTTTTAAGCGAGCCACCTCTGCAAATAGAAAGCACCAAATTAGAGCTGAAAATAGATATCAGGTAAAGGCAACTTATTCCATTAATTCAATAAATGATAAAGTTCATTCTATGTCTGCTGAGAAGTTGAGATAATATAAATGCTCTGAGAAAGATGAAATGTGATAAATCATAACCTGCTTTCCTGATAGACACAGCTTTTCGTAGCTCAGCAATCAATTCGTCATTCTTCGCATCCATTGCTGCAAGAATACAAAAAATTTATTCCTGCATTCCTCACTCCATCGATAGCGCTCTCCGCTACTCTGAATCATATCTCCCCGAGTGTTATATTGGATAGTTTAAGTCCAATACTTGGCTCCTATCAAGTGTCGGAATCCATCCTGTGAGGTCATCTCCGCACAGCCTGACCAACAATAACATCCATCATCCGACCCTACTACACTCGTCTAACTCACATTAGCATATCACTTCCGTAATATTATCAGTCGTTTTTGATTACCAGCAAAAAGAGTAAATGTGAACTTAAAATCCAAACAACATCGCGTGAGAATTGTTTCCTTTTCCTCTTCACTCTCCTGAACGTAACGGAAATCAATGACGTGCGCAATAACTACTCCTACAGATCATCTGTACTAATTAAATCTAAGACCGTATGCCTACCTTGTTGTGGAACACTATATCATTTACCGTATTCCAGCTAGAACAATCTGACTGAGGGAAGTATCGCATAACGAAATGATATTTTAGCAAACATTTACTAGACCCAATGAAAATAAAGGTAAAGTTTCCACGTTCTCGACGTTATTTTAACATTTTGGTGTGATAATAAATAAGACCTTGCCATCATTTCAAGCAAATTTATCGCGCAAAACGACCCGTATTTACAATGTTTATTATTCTAACCAACGACTTCATCCTCAACCTGATAATATTTATCTGATGACAGCACTTATCAGGAGACCATTCAGCGGTATTCTTCTTTCTCACAACTGATAACATTTTCCTCTTTCTTACTCCTTGTAAAACCCTAGAGTTGGATGATCATTTTCCCAATGCGTCGGGGGGGAATCGAACCCCCGTCGATTGCTTGGAAGGCAACCATGCTCACCATTACACCACCGACGCCTCAACGGTATGTTCAAACTGTTGTCTTTGAATTACTTAAAAACTAAAATTAACTCATTCTATTAAATTACTGTGTGATGTTTTCCTGATTATTTCTCTTTTGCACTGACAGATTACTTGTATCAGTTGTTAACTAAACAAGAATTATTGATTGATTGCATGCATTATGACTGATTTGATGGTTGTTTTTCCTGACATTTTTTGGATTAAGACAGTTATTGACTCACTTCATCATTTATTTCAACTAACTTCATTAACCAATTCCTTTGGTGCAAAAATTCGTTTTGTTTTGTGATATTATGCAAATTTCTTCCTTCCTTTCTAAACTTTTCATCTCCCTTCATTATTTATTGACATATTGTCTTACATGTAAATAGCTATCAGGAGGATAGTTCGTATAGAAATGAAAATGCACAGATAAAAGCTAATATGTAAATGATAAAAAGTCACGTGCGTCCTAATCTGAGGGTTGAGTATATTGCGTTAACAGTCTATGAAGATATACATAATAATAGAGGCATATTAAGTATCATCATTTTTGTTTTGTATATCGAAAAATTGAGGAACAATGTGTTTATTGCATATTAGGTATCACGATAGCGAACATAAGATAGTAGAGCATGAAGATAATGATCGATTACAAGTTTATTCAGCTTTTACGGGTAGGATCACTTCACCAGCTTGTGCCCCAGCTTTAAAGGGTGCTTGAGGGTCATCTTCCTCGTCTGGTACCTCAGCCCATTGCACCACAAATTTATCCTCCTTTGGTGGCCCTTGTAGGCGCATTATCGTTAATTCAGTTTTATCACCTTTCGAAACAAATCCATATACTGGTGTGACACGATAATGATCATTGTTCGTTGATTTTACCTGTATTTTTTGTAAGCTTTCTCAGTAAACTTTTGCAGCCTTATTTCACTTGATTATTCTATGAAAAAAAAGTATTTCAAAATTCAAGGTAGAATTAAAGTGAAAATCAGGAACCAAGGAATCATCTATTGATCTATAATTTCAAAGTTTTTTATTGCCAATATATTCAATCTAATTAACTTTAGCCTAGTCATTACTGTCAAATAGTGATCGATGAATGAATGAAATGTCTTGTCGATAATGTTCAGTTTTTTTTAATGATATTATGTTACATCGTAAATTACTCTAATAGTTTCTTCTCTAATGTTACCAATTTTAGGTTCGAACATTTATTTTTGTACTTTATTTCTTGAATCAATACTTACAAATAAATATCAAATCAAAAACTTTGATCAAATTTTCGTAGTTTAAAATCGTAATTTAAAATATAAATTGATGCAAATATTACTTTGAAGCTCAAACGGCCCTCTGTTTCATTGAGAATGTTAACAGTGGCACTGCCGCCAGCAGCAGGAAAAGTAACTTCAGGTGGGTCAATGTTAAGTGCCATGCACTATCCTCTCCTTATTTTTTCTGCTTATAACAGAAATTACAAAATAAATCTTCTTAACAGACCTATGACTTCCAGCAGACCTATGACTGAAAAAATTCAAAATGATGATTACATTATGTTAGCATGCTTTTATACAAACTTGCTTAAATCGGTTGATGAATCATTGTTTAACACTTTACAATATGCAATATTGGTTGTTCCGATAATCCCTAATTGCATCATTTCATAAATTTCAACACTTTCAGCAAAGTTATTCAAACAATACCATTTATATTAGTGAATATATTGAAAATTCTAAAAAAATTTCCTACAGTATTTTATCAAAAATCTTAGTTTATCATAAATGTTACTCTTGGTAATATTGGGAGAATTTACCCTAATGCTGACACTGCTACATTATTTTAATCAATCACTTTATCTAAGATGGAAACTTCTTTCATTAAATAGAAATGTATTATATTCAATATCAGAAGATTAGGATATATGACAGTTAAGGGTTTCAACTCTAAGAAGAAAAATTGCTTCAACTTAATTCAGTTATAATATATGTACAAATTTTACTGATAACCAACCGATTTTATTGAAGAATAAAAAAATTAAAGAATTTATAATATCATTTAATTACTGATATTTCTATCATTTCATTTCCTAATTTTCAACAGATCACAAAGTGAATTTACAATTTTCCATTGCAGATAAAATATTGTTCTGTTTTGCTGAAAGATAATGGAAAATGTTGCGTGAAGTAGAAATGAAGCAGCATTGAGAATTATTACAAGAATAGAATGAAAATTAGATTTGTGATTAACTATTTACGAAGTACTGTAACATGGTATAATCGTCCTCCTCAAATTTCTGCAGCTATCTATCTGCTGAATCTTCTATTCGCTTCAACAACTTTCATCAGTTTCAATTTAATCAAATTGTTCTGGAATAAGAAATAGATGTTGTTATTTTCATATAAACCGGAAAAATTTCACATACCGGAAAAATTTTCCTTTTTTTTCAAAATGATATAGTAAGAGTATTCATAGATAACGATTTCAACACAATTGTTTATTGCATACTTTTCTACTGCCAATAGCAGGTTGGATCAATTCTATCACTATTGTTTCAAGTGTTCATCCGACCTACAAGTAAATATCAATAGTAAATTAAATACCTTTATAGATATAAATGATACAATTTTTTGTTTCAATTTAATTTATTTTTTGCTGACTTAATAGTGTTTAAAAAGTAAACACAATGACTCACCGTTTGATTAAGTTTTAATTTTATATTTAGTAAAAAGAAAAAGTTTGCCTTTGCTAGTGCAAAGCATGAAATTGTATTCCTTGGAAGTATTTTAAAAAAAAATAATTTAACTTTCCCGATTGTGCATCTTTTTTTTAAGTATTTAAACTAATTTTACATTAGTTTTTCTGCCTCTATTTAATGTAATTTTAATGATTCAAAAATCAGCATAAAGAATCAAAATTTTTATCAATGAATGAAGAACTTATTTTATCGAGTAAATATGATTCATTCACCATTTCATTTTTCTGACTACAATTTTTATTCAGCATTAACAATTATTCAATCTAATTATGACTCATCACTCCAAAATATGCTTCCTCTCAATAAAGGTTAGCATAATGACATCATACAGTCAATCTTGATCATAGTTTAGCAAGCATGAAATGATTCACTGCGATTCATTCTGCATCTTTTTGCTATCTTATTAGTGAATGCACAGAACAATGGCCGCTTATCCTGTTGGCCAAAATTCTCGGGAAATACGATAAGAAATGACCGCTGAAATTCACTTCTTTTTGATAGTTTCACAGCATAAACACACAGAAAAAGAAAATGACCACTAATTTGGCTATCAATAAAAATGAATATGAAGTGTAATATGAAAATATTAAAATGAAATGATTATCCAGCAATATCGGGCAAGATTCTCCTGAAACTTATCACTGATTACAATTTGTATATTCACTTAAAGCATTGTAGATGTGCATGTATACTATGTCAGGGATGAATATTCTCTTGGCAATTCTCTTATTGTTACTTTCCCTAATGCAGAAAGGTCAAGGAGTACATGCACTTTTAGACTACTTCTGCTTCATCATATTCATCCTTATTGCCGTCTTGGCAGCCTTATCAGCGATAAACGAAAATCTTATTTGGTCTTTACTTGCATCAACGGTAATTTGTTTAACTTTTAATCTAATTGTTCTTCCTTTCGTAAGATTTTCATCATTTAGAAATCATTTCCAGAATTTTTTATATCTTGCTTGTTTATAATCAAAATTTTCTCCTGCTATTTCTTCCATATGCTCAACATGATAGAATCATTTATCAGCTGAATGACAAATCATAAATGGTTACCATCATCGTTATTATAATATTAATAGTGATTTCAGATAATTATTTTGGTCTTACTATTTATTGCACTCGTATACCATCTCTTTTACTGTTATAGAAATCGAGTTGACAGTAAGTTTAAGAACAGCAAATTATTCCTACCGAAGATATATTACTGATAGAGGAAGTAAGAAATATTAAAACAAAAGCAGAAAAGTGCTTATAATTACAATAAATCATTTTAGGTGTTTTCAGTAAAGATTCATATATGTTAATGCATATTGTGGTAATAAACATGGATAGGAATAATAACATGAAATGAGTTGGCATATATTTTTCGATATAAAAATAAAGAATGAAGTAAGAACAAAAAATGAAATAGCATTGAACATTCCTTGAAACTTTTTCTACTGTATTCTTTCGATTTCATTTCTTCAGTACCCATACCACAAAGTAATGGTGATAGATTCACTTATCGAATGTAATTTTCAGTACTTGAAGTTGCCGGTTCAGCACTGATTTATTTAGTTATAATGACTGTTTCCGGATTTTGCACTTTTACTGCAATCCGTTGGCGAACATTTGTCAATCTTCGAAAGAAAATCAGGAAGCAACGAATGAATACATTAAAGAAATCGAAAACTTTATTGAAATAAAAAGAATAGAAGAAAGCAAAGTGAAATATTGTCAAAAGATGTCAGTCATTATCACAATTAATAATTACATGTAAATGCAAGCAATCAAATATAAATCAGTTAATAATGTTAATCAAAATTTCATATCAAGTATTACTTTCGCACGTTTTAATTCATTCATATGTTGCTATCATGGTTAACATTTACCTTAGAAGGTTTATTCGTTCCATTTATTGTTACGCAACAGTACACTGTTCCTTGATAATTGGGAAGATTGATATTTTTATCAAAATATCACAATATCCAATTAGCGATGATAATGCTAGAAAAAGAAAGAAAAATTTTGGGAAAATATGAACTTATTTTGATTTCTGATCAGTTCAAATCATCTAAGTCTTTTGTATTATTGCATCATACTTTTTCTGTGAGCAAATAGAAAACGAAAGTCTTCCATGTAAAACCCGAATTGTTAAAAAAATACACTTAAAGCTGCGGGACTTTCAAGAACTCATAATTTTTGAGTAATGATATTAACTAATTTAACTAATTACTATTCTAAATAATGATCATTAGCTTTATGGAATTGATTTATACCAAAAGTAAGTTCAGTTTGACACTACTACCAGTTAAAGTCAAAGCTTTAACAAAGCTATGACTTTAACTAATAACTTGAGTGTTATACTATTTAAATATTGTAAATTTCAGCCATGCTAAGATGAAGTTTAAAGTCTCGCAGCATATATATCACATAAAATGATTCAGTTCTTACTAATATGAAATATAGCGTATACAGAAATCAAACATGAGATAAAGCACCAACAATAAAAAGCTTTCAGTAACATTTATAAGGAACTGATACCAAGCAAGAATTGATTATCTATTTTCTCTTTCATATCTCTTTCATTTTCTCTTCTTCTTTCATGTTTCTTATTGTTAAAACTTAGGTCCTAATATAATTTTGGCCAATTTGAACTATTATTGATTGACAAAAGTAAGTCATGAATTCAATTAATATGAAAAGCCTTTTACGAAAATATCACTATCTTTTACATTCTCATTACATTACACATAAAACACAATTTTTAAGCTTACATTCGAGATTTCAACAAATATAAGATAGTAAAAGATAAATATAATAATTTACATTATCACATCTTTCTCAATAAAGTTGAGAATGAATAAAAAATGGATAATATTGCATAAAATGCATATTTTAATGAAAGAGGATTTTCCTACTGCTATTCTAGTTACACTTAATGCTTTATTTCCAAACCTACGAGTAAACTAAATCCGGTAGCATGATTTAAATTGATATGATATCACTAGAATTGCTGTCTGATGTATCGAAGAGTGAATCGGGCTGTCTTTCCATTTGGATGATATATGATGAAGATTTGATTTCCTTCTGATACCGAATCTTCCTTTGGCCGGTAGCAACAGCTATAATTATCGATAATTTTGAGAAGGAGGTAACTGAAGAAGAACAAACAAATAATTTGAAAATTGAACAGTATACCTTCGAAAACCAGTCAGCCTAACGTCAAGTTTATGTTTAATTTCTACATATGACTGACACCCGTATGAGCATGGAAATTCTCCGTCACTGAGCCGGAAACGTATTCGATTTCCAACCGGAACCTGAAACAATCCAATTTACAGAGATGAGAAATTAAGAGTAGTTAGGTCTTTTTTTGAATAAACAGTGCAAAGAGAATAACGAAGAGCATCAACAGAAAGAATGATAATTAGTGAATGGTAACAAATGAAATGAGTAATTAAACAAAGTTATATTCATCAAGAAGGATTTCCAAAAGTATCAGTGCATTAATAAAGATATGATACTGATACTATTATTGCTGCTACCCCAATCTTACCGATATCCTCCAGTAGCAAACGATATTTCCACCTTTTGGACTGATTAATGTTTGCCATCTATCTGTTGCGTGTAATTCAGTGCCACATGCTGGAAAATTTTTCAGAATTAAATTCACAACAGTAATGATTCCAAGTTTTTTATACATTTTTGAATTATTCTCTGGCTTGTCTCAAATTCCACCGGCTTGAAGATTCGATCCCACCAGAGATTTTTTCCTCTACCTCCTCTTCTTTCTCTCTTATCTTAGTTTTCACTTTCTGTTCTTTGTTGCAATTTGTTCACCTAAATCTTGGTATTTTGAATTAATGCATAAAAGCAATGATTATAACATCAGTAAAAATATTCTTTCCTTCCAAAATTTTAGAATTTTATCAACACTTTAGTGCATTTCCTCGAATTATACATATACTAATGATTTTTCTGGTAGATCAGCTGAGTCAATGCAAGCTCAAAATTTGAGATTTAATTGATATTCATACCAGTAATACACATTCATAAACATTTGCCATCTGTAATCGCACTAACCATGAGAAAATTTAGATTTGTAAGTGGTAAATCTCTCCCTCATCCTTTCTCTCTCTCTCTCTCTCTCTCCTCGGCAGAAGAACCCGCACAGTAACATCTCTCCGTCCTATTCAATCTGAACTTGTTTTCGGAAAATATAATTTATTTCAAGCATAAAAACTAGTTCTAATAAAGGGTGAAAGAGTGAGAAAGCTTTTCCAACAATAAACGTGAAATGGTCCGTGAGTCACGCTCATCAACGTCATTAATAATAGCTTAATGAATTTATCCGTATCGAAAATTTTTTGCTAAAAAAACTGAACCTCAATTATCCAAGTTTGAAATAAAATGCTTCCGTCTGATACAACTTATTCCTATTATCTGCACATTTTAAATATTTATCTCATTACTAATTAGTGCAATCAAACATGAAATTGAAAGAAGTCGTTCTTTAAATGTTTTTTTACTTGATCGTTGCAACATACTGCAATCGTAACCACCAAGACCTTCAGGACAGCGACATCGATTGCAGTTATTCGGATCCGGATAACCTCCTGCTAAGCAACTTTGTGGACGTCGACCTGCACAGGCATCTGCAAAAAGAACAAGCTGTCTTTAATTTTAGTAGAACTTTAAATAGCTGTTCGTATTAAAAGTTCAGCTCAATTTTTGTTGCATACTTGAGCAGTAAATATCATTGATCACTTTAGCATCCAAGAAGGCCATTTTTTCAGTACCCATCGTTGTTACATACTTCAGCTCCTTGGGGACAATAGTAAAATCAGATACACGAATAGCATGAGCCACAGCATGATAATGCATCAGTGACCCGTAATCATAAGGTATGCGTCGAGGCGATATCTAAAAATAAAAGAGAAATTTTGCAAAAAATCAAAAAAGAAATTGAGAAAATTTTCATGATACTCATCAGAAATTTCGTTTACTAAAGAGGAATTCATCCCGCAATGTTTTCTCGTTGGATCGAAAATCCCAAATATATTTAAAATCCAGAAAAGCCATTTTCCGGCACATTTATTTATTAGATTGTCATCCGAATATCCCATATTTCAAATCATTGCATCATAAAATATTCGTAAGGAACTTTTATAAAGAATCAGAATAGGAACAAAATTATTTCTTTAACGAATCCGTCGCTTAAGTTACTGTTAATACGCATTCTGCCTTCTTTTTATGCATGGCGCGCATTTCTTCACTCCCATATATTTAATATACCTTACGCCTTCATTTGAAAATCAATAATTTTAAGATTAAAAAGGTAAGAGATTAAAAATAATTAAGGAATAGAAATCAGAAATTCGGCAAGTAAATATTTCATTTAAATAAGTATCAGCATTATTGCAGTTTGTGATATGAAATGAGAAATGAAAGCATTTGCTCTTACTTTGTTAAAGTACCTTCAACCAGAATATTCTTAATGTTTGCCTGCCATACCTATATGTTGTGAAATCAAAAGATATATTTTAAATTGCTAACGATATATTTGTATTTATGGGAAATGGTTTGTGATGATCACATCTTACATTAGACTATTTACTGTATTCATAACTTTCAGCAAAAGGCTTGTTTTTTTCGATAGATTTTAAGAACTTTTAAAGCAGTAATACTCCAAGTAAATTAACTTTTTTAAATTAACTTTAAACTTTTTTAAATAATTTTAAAATTTTCAAGAGAAAAAATTTACTTGTCTGATGCCAAATGCTTGAAGCATACTCCGGAATGGCATGAATGATGCAGTAGCTTCATCCATTACATTCTTCCAATTAATCGAAATATACTGATCCCGATCAGGACGTTGGTGGGTATGCCAAAACCCTAATGCATGTCCTGTCTCGTGCGCCACAACATATTCCTTTCGATAATATATTGATTATATGATTGTTTCACATTGAAGAAAAAGTTGATAAGATGGATTGTTACTTACGGGAAATTTCTAACCATTATTACATATCGTACTGGTGGCAATACTGTCGCATTGTCCAGATTTGGCTATGCATGTGTCTTTAGAGAAATCTCAATGTTCCATTTTAGAATTATAAGTTTTTTGAAATATTAATTATTTCATCATATGTTCTCTAAAATACCTTATCAACATTGATAATAATTTCAATGTGTATACAATGTCCATCTTTTTATTTTTGCCACAAATAATGAAATATTCAGACTAATATTTACATAAGGCGTTCATTGTTAAATTCACATATATTTTATTCATCGGTCAATTCACTTTCAAAATCGCTTCTTAAAAAGGTGTAATTATTCGAATTTGTTATGAAATTTACTCTTTATAATCATCGGTTGCGAATTATTTAAACCATTTGAATGAGTTAACCTATCTTTCTTTTTCTTCTACTACTACCAGCCGAACGAAAGTGGCTGAAATTTCAAACTGGTGTTTTGAAACCAGCTTTCTAATGAGACATACACGCATGCGTATAGATACAGTTGTATCTGTACGCGTATGTCTTGTCGTTGGGTCATTTAAAAAAAACTGTGCAAATAGTTTTTACGATTTCGTTTTTTCTTAATGAATGGGAATGGAGAGGTTCCATTAGCTAATACTATGGAAGCTAAAATTATATAAGCAAGCAATAGAAATAATTTTAAGAAAAGCGAACCAAAAATAGCACTTGATGAAAATAAATTGAGCGAAAACGAAAACTGATAAAAAACGAGTCCTGATAAGTGGTAAAAAAATTGCTACCTCGGCGCATTCACTTCCTATGATAATATCCTGATAACCGCCATTTCGTCCTATATATTCTGTGAAACAGCTATCACCGTGTTCAAGTACATACCTAATGCAAATAATTTTCTTCTAAATAGTTTTGTCTATTTTAAATCATACAACTAAATATCTGAATTGTATTTAATTGAAAATTTTAAATCAAAATTGTGATGAAGAAATTTAGCTATTTCAAACGAACTGATTACAATAGATAAGCATCTACTGAACAAAAAGACGAACTACTTTTATGACAAGTAATTTAGCATAAGTGATGGTTAGAAATGTTAATGGAGAAGAATACCTGATAGCATCTCTTGCTTGTACATTTTCCTGGAATCTCAAACATGTCGCTTCTTCCCACATACGTATTCCACGCCGAATAAGATTTCGAAAAGCATCTGAAATATTCTTATTTGAATTACCTATCACTATTGTTGATAATTACTAATTGATGAAGTGAGAAATTTATCCTGTTCTGTATTCAAGCACATTTGCTATGAAATGTTTTACTGCAAAAATGGTATTACGTGCGTAAATTACGTGTGTAAATGACAAAATTACACAGATTGATTATGTATACAAAAAGTTTGCAATCAAATTCGGTTTTTGGAAATGATCTATCACTGGAATTTTCGATTTATTCAGATCATTAATAATGAATATGCACGATAATAAAATTATTATTAATCATTATTATTAGTATTATTATCATTGTACTTAATTCATGCATCGCTATTTCTTTGCCTATAACTTTTGACATTTCGACTTTTTTAATTTAATAAATTATCATATTTTACTATTTCTTACCCCTATTTTTATTTCTATTTTTACTTTGCTCCGGAAAAATAAATTACCTCCGGAAAAAATTAGACCAAATGCTACAATTCTTATGAAGGTATAAATTGTTTTGTAACATGTGAATAATTTGAATGAAATGAAACATTAAAGTTACCAAAGATGGAATATAGAAATTTAAAAAATAGAAAGATTCTGAAATTGATTTTGAAATTAATTACTTCTCATATTCTCAACACATCATTCATTCGAACATTTGTAAAGGGGAATTCTATTAGATATACTACGCAATATTATTGCGTAAATATTGTATTACATCTGTGGAAAGCCAGCAAAATTATAAAATCAAACTTCACAACTGAACAGTTAATTACTTGATGACACAAAAAAACCGTTTGAAAACATTTTGCCAAAAAATATAGCTGAAGATATGTAACTGAGATTAAGCTTTTAAAAAGGCCAATGTATAAAATATATTTGCTGGGGATTTCAAAATGTGATCATTAAAATATATTTAAGTCAAATAATTAAATACTGATAGCTTTTTATATTTTACTTTAAAGTTTTAAAATAAATATTTCGTTCTAAACTATGAAAATTGTTAAAACAATAAAGTTCAGAATTATTCTCAGCATAATTAAATTCAATACTTCTGGTATACCTGATTCATACCGGTTCCTTCTAATAACAACTAATTTTATGAATTCCACCAACATTTGAAAATTCCTAGCGTCCCAAAACAAGCGCCAGATTTTAGTGAATGTCTGAATTTACTATCAAATTATAAAATAGTATATTTTGAAAGAGTTTATCGTTAAAACGTTCGTGCTAAATATTTTTTAAATTCTTTTGAAAGGAACAAGTTTGATGAGCAAAATAGCCTTAATTTTGCTGCTAGTCATTTATTTAACATTTAAAGTAGCTAATTATAACTTCCTTACATGGAAATTATGATCTGAGATTTACAATAAATATATTGTATGTGAATTCCTAAACTCAACCTATCTCACAGTGAATTGATTTTATCATTGTGTGCATTCTACCTAGTTAATGATAATTTTTTAATAGTTTCCTTATCTGTAAATATGCGATCAATGAAAATTTTTTATTATATCTGTGGATATTTCTTAAACAAATAGTTCCCTGAAATTTATGTTTATAATACAACAAAAAAAAGTGAAATGTGTTTCAATTAATTGGGATAACGATGGCTTGTTTTGTTCACCCTTTCCGTTTTCAATGAAATCAGTTCAAGTTGATTACAAAAATGGAACGTAGAAAGAAGTAACTGTGTGAAAGAAAGGCAAACATATATTCTTCTTCCACTACTCTCTTTAGTACTCATTCAATTTCCTGCATTCTGTCTTCTGTCCATATATAGCTTTCCAATTTAAACAAGAAAACCGGTTCTTGACCGGATAAATAATGAATTGTAACTAACATTACAAAATTAATGAAGTAACGTTGAAAAGTAAAAAAGAATTGGTTACAATTAGTTTCATATATGCTTTCTTAAAGAGAAATATCAAACTATTACAGTATTTTTATATGCATGTATTTGTACAGCTCTCCCGAATAAATATTAATGTAATAAACAAATCATCCTTAATCTTTTTATCATCGAGATTTGATTGATTTATTATTTTTATTGAATTTAAGTTGGATATTAAATATTCAGATTAATAAACTTTGTCTGAAATAAGAAATTTTTAATGATGCAAGTAAAGATTATCAAGAATTTCGAGAAAGATACTAAGGAAGCAGGAATGCATTTTGATTAGCAGACCAGCCTTTTTTACTACCATTAGTTTTTTACACTTACAAAAGGCTCATAGCAAATTTGTTTAACACATAACAAAAAGTATCCAATTTGTGTTTTTAAATCTCAGTGATAGTTTTCATCTTGAAATAATGAAAGAAATTCCTGTTTCTCTTGAATCGTCTAAATCAAGTTTTGAAAAAAAGAAAAAACATTAAACTTATTTACGATTTATAAATGAAACAGAAAATTTCATTTCCAATAAATAATTTTTCGCTGTTCAAAAAGCAATAATTTATCGCAGTCAAATGTTACTTCATTCATGAATAGTAAATATTGCTTTTTTTAACGCTGCAACTCATTTCAGTGAATTTTGTGGGAATGATTTTTGTTTCCAATCAAATTAAAAGCTCTTACTAATTTGCCATGCAAATGCATGCGTTTTATTGTAGTATTAGGAGTACTGGTAAATTGAATTCAAAAAGAAAATGTTAAAATAACCCGCAGAAATACCAGAATCTCTCTCTTTCTTTCTTTCTCTCGCCCTTTCTCTCTCCATCCAATCACATCGAGTCGACTGCATTCAATAATTGAATCGGTAGGCGTTTTATAGCGGAGCGGGAATGATTGAGAGATTTTTCTCATCTGAGCGTAAATTCTAGTTTATGTAATAATTCAATTTTAAGGCTTTTCCAAGTATGTCAAAACAACACTGTCGCAAAACATTGCTTCACTCTGAACTAGAAACTGTTGTTTGTAATTCATTTATATTTCCATGTTTTGATAATTAGAAATATTTTTTCGTTTTATCTTATTTGAATTTCTAAAGATTCCTAAAGATTGAAAAAAAGTGGAAAACAACTTTACGGAACTATTAAAGGAGAATTATCGATATTCAGAATTCTAAATAATCGGTGCCTTTTATTGAAAGGAAATGCTTATAAACTTTTTTTAATTACAAAAAGTTTAGACTTAAATAGTAGCATGAATTAGAAGAATGAGTAGAATGAAGAAATGGAATATTTTCATTCAAACAATCAATTAAATCCTACTGAAATATTATTAATATAGAATTATAAGATGGAAATAAAATAAATCTTGCGACAGCCAATATACAAAACGTCTAAAATACCTTGATAACAAGCTAAGTTTATTATATAGGTCTTTT
This sequence comes from Cruorifilaria tuberocauda, assembly GCA_013365365.1. NCBI lineage: Eukaryota > Metazoa > Nematoda > Chromadorea > Rhabditida > Onchocercidae > Cruorifilaria > Cruorifilaria tuberocauda. The sequence goes on along the minus strand of JABVXU010000128.1, from coordinate 117,622 downwards.
TTATTCACACATTTTATAGATTCCCTTCAATCTACAGATAAACAATCTGAAATACAAATTTAACAGCGATACACGAATGAAAGAATACCTGTGATAGGAGTGATGCCAAGGTCAAATATGATGATGCAGATAGGATCGAATAATATATCTATTTTTATGCAATATCATTTCAATATCACCCTTTCCTCCTCCTCTTCCACACTCCATGATCTTTTCATATTATATATGTGATATCGTAGAGGTCATAAGTATCAATCAATCACTTGAATAAAGATTTTATTAGCTACTACAATTTTCTAGCGAATGTAGCAGAAATTCGAAAAGATTCAATGTTATTTAACTCATCCATTAGCTAATGAATTCAATTTTAAACTATTAATTTTGTATAAAAAAGATGAAGGAGATGGGAAAGATCAATATGAATTTAGAATGATAGTGCTGTTATTACAATTTAAACAAAGAAGCTAACAGGACAAAAAACTTGAAATAACGAAATGCTAAATGTTGGTGGACTTGTTTTGCAATTTCTCTTTCTACCTCAATCTCTCCGAAATCTTTTCCGCCTCTCGTTTTTCTCGTCTGACACACACATCAAACAAGTAAAAATTTTGAAAATTGAGGAAATATACTATATATATGTGACTATTAAAGAATTCGCAGTGTACAATGCATTTCAAACTTTCTGAGTAATTGAAAGACTTCAAAAAACAATCAACAATCGCAACAAGGATCAGTATTGATTTATTTGCCAAATAGCTTTTTCTTCGTCAAGCAAATATATAAACAATTATTTGTCAGGCAAACTGTTATTTTCTGTTACAACAACGAATTTGGATGAAAAGAAATTGTTTAAAAAGGAAGAAAATGCTCATAAAAAAATTGAATAATGTTAAAATGATTTAAACTGTAATAAAAATTAGAAAAACTCACAATCTCCGCCCCATATAATATAGGGAATTGTTACAGAAGGCCATTCGTATAAAGGCCCAGCAATGATTTGACGTCGACGCCTAGACCAATTGAATTCAGTTTTGGATACCCGTTCGATGATACCAATGTGTGGTTCCTTGTTTGAATTCATTACATCCATACCGGGAAGCATTGGTAATGTGATGTTGTTTATAAGCAGTATTCCTTCACATATTTCAATAGTTAGTAATAAAATAATCAGTCGAGATAACTGCGCCATAATAGTTATCATCGTCCTTTGAGATCCAATGAATGATATAGTCCAAAAAATGATCAAGCAGTTTCTGAATGTAATTAATTGTTTTAGACGTACAATTACGTCTTGAAACGAATATCAGACTTGATCCGTTTTTTCCGTTTTTTTTCTGTCTTTGCTCGTTTCCTGGATATGATATGATAAAATGGATCAGGAAAAAAGAGAGCACAAATAGCTGTTATTGCTGTTAGCGACAAGCAATAACGAATGATGTGAAAAAGAAGTACGAAAAATGAGGAACTTCTTGCGGGAAACTGGAATAGGACTATCGTGTCGCTCTGCTTGTTGCTCAGATGTGATGATGATAATGATGATGATTGCTTTTGCTTTGCCTTCACCGGGTATTACCAAAAGCGCCGCATCTAATTGCTAAAAATGGCATTTGATAAGCTTAGATGATAGTAAACTGATAAACCTGGCAACATATACAATTGAATGAGCGAAGAGGGGAAAATTTTAGTTGCTTGCTTGATCATCTCTTCTTCCAGTTATTCTAGTTAGGAATGTTAACATTGCTTCTGCTACTATTACCATTGATGAAGACGTAATTTTATACAGATAGATTGAAAATATACAAGAGCAATTTCTTCTCAACAGGAAAAATAGTTTTTTACAATGTAGAGATGTTAGCTTTTATACATCGATTACAAAATAAATTGATGTCGATTGATTCTTTTCCATATAGCTAAGACTTGTTTTCTCAGTTTTTCTAGACTTTGAAATTTAGAAACTAAACAAAATGATTCAATATTGAATGGTACCTTCATTTATTTAGAAAATAATTGCCTTCGTCATCATCTTATTACTATAGAAATAACAAATGTCAAAAGATTACAGATTACTGGCAGCATTTTCAAAAGTGAAAGTTTTCAAAATATGTTAATTCTGATTTTCAACTAAATTTTGATTCAGATGAAAAGAGAATAGTTGAAAATATCACTTCTTTTTCTTTTTCGTTTTCGTTTCCGTTTTAATCCACGATTGGTCTAGGATAAGCGAGGATCAGTAAAGTATCTGAAGAAGAATCATGCACGTATTGTTGCTTAAAAGAAATGACCATTCCGATGAGGACAAACGGAGGGTGAAAAACGATGGCGACGCTTTCGATGATACCTGAAGTGAACTCAATCGTCGTCAGCCAGCGATATATGCCAACTCTATCTATGGTAGATAAATTTTGTAAACTTTTTCATATAGTGTGCGTGCATTATGTCAACTTGTTTATATCTTCCATTGTACAAGTGAACAGAGTTGTAAATAATTCTCTTTCTCCCCGCTCCACCCATTTCCCGGTAATGCCACACCTCTAATAGCCTTTTCCCTGTCGCTATCATTATCCAGGCTTATTTCCCTACAATTAAAATCGCATCTGCTTGTCTCTATGTGTTTTCATATTATAGTTAACAAAGTTCAACTTCATGATAACATTTCTAATGTTACGACCTCTAGTTTTTATTATATAATAGATAATAGCAAAATGGAATGTATTTATTCGGCAACCCAATTTTTCGAGTTTTGTTCACTGTGATTTTCTCTTTCAAAGATTTACACCTCATTAATTATTGCCAATTAACATTTCTTAACTCTAATTAAGGTAACTAAGCATATAGAGTTTATTTTCGATTATTTGCGTCCATCTCATTATTTCCTTTTTTTTTCAAAGGCTCATTTACTTTTTTTTTAACTTAATAAAATCATTAGTGCAATTGCAATACATCTTTGCTTTTCTCAATTAATAAACTCTCAATCAAACCTATTAAAATCCATTAATTTTATTTGGTCGTTTTTTTCTTCTACGTCGCTCAATCAATAATTTGCAATCTGTTGATTCGTTACAAAATGTTACAGAACTATTTTCAGAAATTCGATAAAGAAAAAAAACAAGAAACACTTATTGTTATTATTAAATAACAACGTTACCTTTTAATTCAAAAAAAAGCAAAAGATGTTAATTTCAATCCAAATAGACTCCATTTTCCCTCATCGGTGACCTTTAGAATGGAATATACTTTAAACAGCAACATTCCCTTCTAATACCAACTATTTTTTCATCTGACCTTCGACATTCGCCGTTAATTTTCACCTTTCAAAAGGTCCTTTCTTGATATTTGAAGGCAACATTATAATTAAATTAATGTATAGATATGCACACTGAAATGAAAATGAATTAATGGAGAAAAATAATTTCAATTCTGAAGTGACATGTCATTGCAAATGATTATTTATTTCACAAGAAGAAACAACAACTTTTTATAATTTGCAAAAGCACAACAATCGTATTAGCCAAATTTGTTCCTGTGTTTCTTTCAAATTTAAATGTTGAAATTTCAAGTAAGATTTTTTAATAGGTCGAAAAAAGTGACATTTCAAAACATTACGAAACTATCTTCTTACTTTTATAACCTTTAAGTTATCACAGAGTTATCCCTTACTTAATATCTCACATTTGAGGTTTGTTTTTGCTTTCAATATACAAACGATATAATTACACTATTAGTGCGTGATCTTGAAAATTTTTTTTTTCGATTGCACTATACTTTAAATACTTCAATTCTAGCTTTGTGATTCAAAAGTTCATAAAAGTGTTAACTTCTAAGGCTTTCATTGATTATCACAGTAGTATAGGTAATTAAAATTCCTTGTACAAATGAAAGAGAAAATAATGGTCGATATGGATCAATGATTATTTAAGAAAATCGAACTACCCGAGGAGGCATTGCGTCATATAATCACCATCTAAACTGGGAAGCAAATGGAGAGTTGTCAAATTGGAAATTGAACAGGTTTGACGACAAACTGATAATGCATCTTTTTAATAAATTGCTTTTAGAAATGGTGATATATTCCTCCAAATGACAGCAGCATATCAATGCTAATTTGAAGCCTTTTTGAGTTCAGTATCCTAATTTTTTATTTGCTTTTTGACAACTTTTAAATTACTAAATTTATTAATAAAAGTTTGGAGAGATAATAAATTGAAAATATGCATTTGAAACCGGTTTGAAAAAGGATGAATTGAATGGGAATAATGAAAGAAATCTTCGAAATTCAATGCCAAAGCAAGAAGTGAGATAGCAGAAGAAAAAACGCGTTTCTATGTGATAGTATCTGAATACAATCCAAAAGAAGCACTCATTGCACTCATGTAAAAGAATGCACATATGCCTGAAGTTTGAAAGATAATCAGTTTGGATATACGAAAAAGTACTGATACCATTTCTTTCCTTTATCTTTTAATCTTTTTCCTCAATTATGACAAAATAGCATTTACAGTTTCCTGGATGAGTTCAAAGTTAAATTTAGATTAGAATCAAATTTAAGCCTAGAAAAATTTATGTCCATGTGGCATAACGCGGAAAATATCACGTCGAGAAAGTAAAAATGAAACCGTGAGAAAGATAAAGGAGAAAAGGGAAGAAAATGATTTCAACAAACATTTTGGTTGAATTTTCATTTCTCCATAAAATGATACAAACTAAAGAACTTTCAGAGAGCTATGGGCAATGATTTTGAAGGATGAATTTCAATGGAAGTGAAAGCAAATTAGATTTGAAGGAAAAAATGATTTCATTCCTTCCTTTCTCCTCTGATTCTGGTTAATGAAAACTAGAGGAATTAGATCAGATACATACCAGGGTCGTAACCCTGATTACCACATCTTCAGAAATATAAATTCCAAATAGCATAACTTTGCATATTCTCAAGTTTAACGTGTGCAACTTGTTATCTGGGAAAGATGAAGTCAAGATTAAGACTGGTGAAATAGCAAGAGGAATTCTTTTTTCTTAATTATCTCGTCATTTCAATGATGAATTCGGTTGGAGCATAGAAATTGGAACAAATCGAGAAGTCACTACGATGAGAATATATCATTAATGAAATTCCTTCCAACATTGGTATAATACATCTATTGCCATATTTGTTTCTTTTCAGAGAATCTATCGTATCGTATCAGTAGGTTTCTTTCCTCAAAGTAATGCTTTGGATGGTATGAAATACCGGTTATTCGTATAAACATGTACTGCTTTGCATAACATCATCAAGCTCTAGGTATCACTTTCCATTCTTCAGATCTATGAGAACATCGAATTCTTAGGTTTACGTATTTTTAACAACAACAAAAATGAAGCTGCTGCTGTCACAGATATTCTCGAAATCTTTTTCTGCTATCAATAGCAACATTTCGGTGATTGGTCGGTATTTTTGTTGTCCGGGTCACTTATACTGTCTTGTCTGCGTCGGCGGACTTAAAAAAGTATTTTGGATCTGCTGGAACCTATCGTGATATACCGGGATCTCGATTCCTCAAACTTCTTATCTAAACTAGTTTAATATTCTCTTTGCATACATGCGAAAAAATTTGCAGTGTGTCTTTCACTCACTTTTAGATAAATATTACCGGTTCATTTTTTACAGATCTATCTTTTAGTGCAATGGACGAAGTGGACTCACGACAGGATGTGAAGCATGTGAGTCGTGGAGGGTGGAGGATATGTATTGTTTATTAGCTTGTTTGTTAACTACAGGTATGCTGTTAAAGGATAAATGGCATATCAGTTCTACGGCTGTAGTTCTATGATATTGAAGGTAATAAATTCCGCTGAGAACGAATGGTATGGATTCAGCAGTAAGTAAATCAATATATCAGTAAATTGAGATTTCTTTTCAATTTACTTATGATCTGATTGGTCACTTAATTTCATCAAGGAAGTTATTTATCGCTATAAAAGATTAGTGATATTCATCTATGTTTTTATTCTTATCATCATGATTCTGTGAAACCTTTTCCTTTTATAATTGGGAAACTGCAGGTCCGGGTACCAGAATGACGTATGAATTTATAATTTTTTAATTTTAAAAACAATGCTGCGATAGATAATCTTGCTGTGTTCAGATTACCTCAAGATCTGCAATGATTGTTTAGCTTTTGCAAAAGTGCAGTGTTTATTAAGTTGTAAAGTTTTTGTTTCAGTATTTGGCAGCGTAATCGATATCGAAAAAGATTATGTCATTACGGAAGGTATGCAAAAATATATCGCAGGCATTGCCTGCAACAGTAGCTTGGTCTTTAATAATTGTTTGTACGGGATGCTTTTTCTATCTACTTGCACCGGCAATTATCTTACAATTCTCGGCATGGGGCTATATTATGTGTGCTCTCGATGCTATTTTGTTTCTCTTCGTTATGTCTAATCTATTTATGGCAACCACTATGGATCCTGGAGTTCATCCTGTCGGTGAGTTCTTCATTAAAATTAATGAACAATCTAATATACACAAGTAAAAAATGAAATAAAATGGTTCATGAATTTTTTTTTATTTTCTTGTATTCTGTCTAATTCAAAGAAGGTTTTTATTGGATAAAAGAGTTAGGAAATATAGAGAGTGATTTGATAGTGGGTATCTGATCCACAATCATGCTGGACTCTTATAGATATATTAACATGATAATTTGATGATAGTTTGTAATCTATGTAAAATTTTTTCAATATTTTCAAAATGTCTACAGTTAGGTTACTTATGAAATGTGTTATTGAAAAATGATCTATTGCTCTAGCAAGTGCTGCGGAAGAAACGCAGTTGGACGACTTTCGTTCACCACTTTATAAAAACGTGGAAATCAACGGTATCACGGTCCGTATGAAATGGTGTGTTACATGTAAATTCTATCGACCACCGAGAGCATCACACTGCTCCGTCTGCAATCGGCAAGTTGGCTTTTTTATTTCTTTCATATTCATTCTTTCTTTAAATAAAACTTATTTTCATATTATGTTGCTGTGATGCTAGTTTACGCCTTTTTTTCAAAGTTAGAGATTAGTCATTTGATTGCTTAAACTTCTTTTATAGCTACATTCTTGCTTAAAATTCATAACATTTCGGAGAAAATGGGATCAAACAAAATAGGATCAAACATGTTTGATATTAACGTTTAATTCACTTAATAAAACAGAATAGTTCCTTTCAAAAAATTCCATTTTATCAGCGAAATCATATGAGCCACTGCTTTATCAGTAATCTCTTCCCAAAAAAAGAATAGATACAAAAAATACTGAAGAAACAACGAACTTTAGATAGTTATCATTAAATGTTTTCTCTTCTGTAGTATTCTATGAAGTCTATATCAAAGAATGTATATTTGGTATTGAAACAGTTGTATCCTATTTTCAGATGCATAGATGCTTTCGATCATCATTGTCCGTGGGTACACAACTGCGTTGGTCGACGGAACTATCGTTATTTCTTCTTATTTTTATTTTTTCTTAGTCTGCATATGATTTGTGTTTTCTCGTTGGCGCTGAGTTACACAGTTTTGAACAGGTCCGTTCCACGATTATTTCAAAATACACTTTCTTCTTATGGCTTTTTCTTTATCCAGGAGTTAAGCATTGATAATCCATTCTTGTGAGGAACTTGGAAATTGTATGGATAGTGTTACATATCTTTTCTAGATATTTGTTGCAGGACAGATTTGCTAACAAGACCGAATATGTGCTCAATTGTTCTAATGGCACTTTGTGTGTTATTGGCGGTACCTGTTGTTGGTTTAACCGGTTTCCATGTTGTTTTAGTTGTTCGTGGCCGCACAACCAATGAACAGGTATCAGCATACGCGCACATACTTTGTTTCACATTTTATAAATTTCATGTCCAGTTATTGTATTCATGGAATACGTTTAGGTAACGGGGAAATTTCGATCAGGATACAATCCATTTACAATTGGTTGTTGGGGCAATATTCGCCGTACTCTATGTGCAAGTCAATACCCTTCGTATGTGTTTTTTCAACGCTAAAATGTAACTGAATGTCTAGAAATAATGAAATTTATTTCGAGTTTATATGCATATGCATAATGGTGCTATTTCCTAGCGTTTTTAAGTAATAAGATTGGGTTGTACAGATAATATTAGCACAAAGCGTTATTTATTGTATCTGAACTTCTCTTTTTATTTTCCATTTGTCAAGACGATTTCATGAGGGGATTTTCAGCTTTGAGACTGTGTTAGCAAAGAAAAGCCGAAAAGGCGAAAAAGGTTTTAAAGATGGAATGCCATCTGTGCTGTACGTTCCTGATAAAAACTCTTTTTCCAAAGGAGGCGGACTTATCAGAGTATGTTATTATTATTCATTATTTGTTAATATTTATTCAACAGTATATTATTTCATTTGATGACTTTATCATTTTTGTTATTAATAATATGTGAAATTTTCAGATGCGGCAAGTACCAGAAGATGACCAATCTGTTGGCACTGCAGTTTCGATAGGCCATTCATTTCACAAAGATTTTCCGGAGAAAGGATCGAAATGTAATTTATTTGACGAGCACGATAATAAAAGTTTGCGTCGGCAAAGCGCTATATATCATGTAAGTATAATAACATTCTTTCGTCTACTTTACAGTTTTATCTGGTTCGAGGCAATTTTAACAGAAAACTTTCTTCGACTTATTGAAGTATTCGTATGGATTTTGTTTGCGCATGCATTTCACTTTTGATCCATACCAACATTATATAACATTCAAACATTATATATATGGAGATTATCTAATCACCAAGAGATTTCTGGCAGTATTTCAAAGATTATATAATAATATTATTGAAATATTATTAAATGAATTTTTTTAATTTCTGTGTCGTATTGCTGTATAAACATCTACGTAGCTGTTACATTTTTCTGTTAAACCGAGCGATAATTTCAGGCAGCTGTGGAAGAATCGATGCGTTCAGCTCACAGTAAGATTACTACGCAATGCAGCACGAATGATAATATAACGTCCCCAGTGTCCCTTAATGACAAGGAATTAGTTCCACCAGCTGCCCTAAGTGACTTCGAAATGATTCGTTCGAAAAATGTATTTGCCAACGTTGATGCAGATCCTGCTTGTGGTTTTCGATTTGTCGAGAATGGTGGACAAGTGGTCGATAAGTCGAGACCTCTTAAGTTCACTGATGCAGTACGCATTCATGAAAGTCTCAGTGCTCACAATGTAAATTCATAATGTTGATGTCTCCTTGTTTTCCTATTATTGTCAAAAACTATATGTCTCGAAGCAGTATAATATCTCAGATTCCCTATTAGATTTATTAAAAGAATACAAAAGAGAGTGATAAGCTAATGACTAATGACTTTTCATTTCTATCATCAAAAATTTATGTGTGTGGCCCAACTTTCTGATTATTCAGTTAGTGGCTATAAAGTTGTCCACTTTTTCAACATCTTTTTACTTCTCACCTATATCGCATCATTTACAGAAATTGGTTTCAAGTTTTCGCTCCTTAATTACTAATCTGTTTGGATGATTTCACAGTATTTCATATAAAATCTCATTTTTAAAATCATTTTAATATCTCACTGATCAGATGACTGTACTGCTCTTCTAGGAAATACTAATTTGTAGTATATTTAGATGGAAAAAGTTTAAGGACAAGGAACACAACACTAGATTAGGATATATAATTATGTTCGAGCATTTTCTGTGCTTCATTCTTATTTTGCCTTAGATATGCCAGTCCTGATAAGTCTCGCGAACGTTCTGTATTGCATAATATGATTATTTTGTATATTATTATATAGTATGTAGTTTCAGAGCTCCGTTTTCAGGGTATTGTCTATTCTTTTCTTGTTCCTGACGCGCATGGACTGATTTTCTAGTATTTAGTATTGTTTTTTCAGTGAAGATCTGTTTATCTCTATGGTCTTAAAAGACTTTCCAATATTTTAGATTATATGTGATTTACAATACAGTGAAATGTGTAAAAATTTAATATCTTAAATCGTTTCCCTTGTCCGTAAGATTTGCTACGACATGAGTTTTATTAGCCGAACACTTATCTCCATATATTTTTTTCTGAAATTTGAACCATCATGGAGATAAAACTTTTAATTCTGTTAAGCTTTTTCAATAAATAGAAATTCCTAACGAAAAATCTATAATATTAGGAGGTATATGTATATATGTCTCTGTAATTCGCAACACTTAAATTTTCGCAGCTCTTATGCATTTGTCCAACACTTTGTCAGCTTAGCTTTTCCGGAATAGTCTTTAATAATACATCTTGATTTTTGTGGTGCTCGGGTTGAAAAATAATTGTTTTATTTGTTTTTCTACCTTGTTCGATATTTGCTGAATCTTTTAATTATTCCATAAGCTTTATTGTCTGCGAAAAATTCAACTCAGCCTTTAGTGAGAATTTCAGCAATTTTATTTTGATCATGTATCTTTCGCCCTGCTGCACAGATGTCGTCAACTAAGCGATCATTCAGAAACATGAAGAAGGCAGAAGGGAATTATTGTATTTATGCCCAAAGAAATTCCATATTCATGTATTTTAAATATTAATCTGTGATTTTGTATTTTAATACAGTTCTCTCACTTATGGTACTTGTCTTGGAGTTCTCACTTATGGTACTTGTCTTGAGTCCTCACTTATGATACTAGTCATAAGTTTTCTTTTCTTCCAAGTTTTTTCAATTTCATTTACTTTTATAGTAAGACTTTTGAATTTCAGTGAGATTATTAAAAGTTTTGCAGTTTTGAGTGTCTTTTTCCGTGGCTGATAGATTTAGATGTGCACGATGTACAAAGATGTTGACATCTTTGAATATCTGGTCAGCGGGTTGCAAATATTTTGCTTATTTCCATTTCGCTTTTTCGTGTGCATGTTAGGCACTACTGAGTAATATACTGAACGCAGTACCTATGAGCTGTTTAATTTTTGAATGTCTTATACTTTGTCTATTTCACTGCTGTTGCATTATCATGCATATATGCGTTCAATGAAAAGTATCGTAATATCTTGTTGCTTCAGCCTTCGGCCCCATCTTTTATTCATAATTGTTAATCGATTTGCTTTAGCGGGTAAGATTTATAAATTTGCTTTTACCCGAAAAGTGCAGTTACGTGACGGTCATCAGAAGCTGCCTATATAAATAATAGTTGAAGATTATAACAGATTAAATCACTGGGCGATAGCACTAATTATGTTAAATATATTATTTGTGGTTCACTATATTTTTTGGAAATATGTGAAGAATTATTTATATTGAAGAGCAGAAACAATATGATAATATCTCTATTTAGAGATACAATACCAGATTTTACAGGTTATAATTAAGAAAATTCTAGTCGTTTTTGATACTGGAAAAGTCTTATGACGTTGGCGAGCGTGAATATGGAACTCCGATAAAACTCCTAACTCCTTGTAACTCCGCTAGTGGCATTCGTATCATGCTCGTTGTCTTGTTACTTTCCCATTTTCTGGCTATTATTCGTAGAATCGAGCTGTCCAATACCGAATTATCTTCGAAATTGAGTAGAAATTGAATTCTGTCCCTGATTTTAAAACTGTTATTGGTTAATCGATTGCTGATGTTGCTGGTGATGGCGAATTATATCTTCTTTCAAATCTCTTTTTATACACTCAATGATGACTTTTCCTATTATTTGTTCCTTGAAACTGTTATCTTTCTTGATATTATTATCTTCCGTTCAGCTTATTGATCTCTAACATTTCAGCATACAATTAATCGCATCTTTCAACAACTGACATCTGGTGTATTTCAATAGAAATCTTTCATGGAAAATCTACTCTTGTTATATCATTTAAATGTGAAAAGATACTTTTAGTAATAATTATGAAGTTGCTTAGAGTACTGCCCATCTCTAATGGATCAAATCTTTCCGCTTCAATGCAGATAGTTGAATATCTGAGCTTGAGAGGAGAATTTTGCTTTAGCCATATTATAGTATTATTATATTTGCCGAAACTACATATTCAAATTTTCGCTCTTTTTTATTGGTGCTAAAAAGTGCGATGACGAATCGTGCAAATAAATGTGCCATACAAATGTATGTATGAAAGAAGTTTTGATTCTTGATATATTAAACTTCAAAGTATATTTAAATCTTATCAATACAAATTCAATACTTTCAACAAGCATCATAACGTGGACATTATTTTTGCCATCTTTTTCTATTGTTTATATTTTTGAAATAATTTGTCAATATTATGTTCTTAAAAAATATATTAGAACAATAAGATGAATTATGTTACATTCCGGTAATTTCGATCTACTTTTAGAATTTCTTTCATTGGAATCCTTTGATGATCTCTAATTTTTGTATGGTTGTCGGTATCTGACCTAAAAGTCAAATAGTGCTTGTTAAAGGCAAAAAATTCATTTGTTGCTTAACGATTACTCTAACTGTACGGTCACAACGAATTTCATGATCAAGATTTTTCCACTGTTTTATAACATACCTCCTCTCCATCCTTAATTCTTAGATTCGTCATTCTGAATAATATTAAATTAGTATGCCTTTTTGTAACAATTGATTACTATAAATGAAAAATAATAACCTGAAATTACACTGTGCTTTGTTTGTCGTCCAATGTTTCTCGAAAGAGTTTTATTGAAATCATATATTAATATTCCGGTATAATTGAAGAGTTATCATTTTACGGAAATTCGGAAGTCACTATACAGTATCCTTAACAAAGCCCTTAAACTTCTCAACATTTTGCACGACCTCCGATATTCACTTTATGTCAGGAAAAAAACTGTTTAAAATACGGAGATGAAAGTGTGATAATCCCATAAAGAAGCGATTTGTCCATATTGTTTTATCATTAATTTATTTTATTCTACTGAACCGAATACCATGATAACCCCTGATAATAGTAGCGTTATTGTATATTCTGACTAATCCAAGTGGTACTTTCGCAACAGATTCAAAGTCCATTTCATTATTCGTTTATTTTTTAATCTGCTATTTCTAGTTGAGCTATTAGTTGTACAGAAATTAACGAGAAGCTTCTCTCGACTTTTCAATTCCTTCACACAACACATTAAGCAACGTACTCAGAGAAAATAAACCTATTTAGATTTCTAGCTATACTTTTGACACCACATTAATGATATATGTAGTTTCAATAGTTCCAATAACTGAAATTTTGAAAACTTTTTACTTAAAAGGAAATAACATCTTTGTTATGAAGGATTTATTATTAGTAATTAAATTACTAGAATTTACTATCTGATGATAAACTGCCCGTTGAATCTTCTTTTTTACAAAACCAATCAGCTTTGTGTTTCTTCAGAAATTCCCCTCATATTCTGAACCTAATAAAGAACGAATGCAAAGACGCTAAACTAACTCATAGTTTTTATTACTAAAACATATAAGAAGAACCAACAATCACTTCGACGATTAAATTTATGCAACATTCAATTTTTCTCAAATTGAATCTTTCTCGATGGATTTTCTTTTTGACCAAGTCTGAGAACGTAATTAATGTGAACAATACATATTCATTCGAATAATTGCAATTGAAAACTAAAAAAATAATTTTTGCTATATTTTTTAGCTTATTAAATTTATTCCATTAAGTTTTCAATAAATTACCATCAAATACAAATACATTTTATGAGTTAACATCTGAAAGTTTTAAGAAATCAGTGATATTTGATGTTTTATCACAATTAACATTATATTGCTATTCCTTTTACCTTTGGAGAGTTTGAAAATTGTTATCTGAATCAATGATTAGAGCAACAGTCATAAAATCCATTACGATGAAAAGAAAGGTAAGGTAATTTCAGAAAACGGTCAAAACAAAAACGAAAAAATGCGTGGTTTTGTAACATTATAAAATACCAAAACTAAAACGAAGATGCTCGTGTACGTGTAGTTCAAAGGTCACTTTTTTTACTTACCGCTGGAATGTCCAATTTATGTGAGAATTAGAAAATAATAAATTATACTTGTCTTTTTTTTAGAATACAAGTTATTTTTGTTTACTAAACAAGTGTGACAAACTCTGATAGTGTTATAGGAAAAGAGAAATGCGATTATATAGTGAAGTTTTATTCAGCTAATTATCTTAAGTTCTTCCTCAAAGTTAATTTGGTTATTATAAGTAAGCGTCAGTATTTTGAAATTTAATGTTGCTGCAATATTGTTCAATTCAATGCTGTACAGACTGATGAAATTGAAATTTAAGAGTGATTTTGGCTGTATGCTATAAAACCATTGAAATTTATCCGTTTTTAATTATTTTAACAAAATTTGGTGCATTTTAGCTCATATTTATCTATTTTTTAACTTATCAATAAAATTTAATATATTTCAATTTGTATTCGTTGCATTAATTTGATACTTCAAAATATAACTGTTGAGAGATCTCGATAACATCAATAAAACTAATAACTCAATTGCCTTTCATAAAATCAAACATTAATGACAAATAATATGATAGATGAAATTGAAAAGGTAAAACTTAGAAACAAATTAATCACTCAATATTTTTAGTCATATAGGAAGGAAGTAATTGAAAGAGAAAAGGTTGAAGATTAGATGTAGTTTCTAAAAACATTCTTTCTAAAAGCATTCTTCACCATAAGTCGGTGTTTTTTGTGTTGATAATGGCAACTAAATCATACGATGTTTTTATCTTATTAGAATGTTGCTATGTGCAAAAAAAATTGTCTTTTATTATACAAACAATTACTTTAATTTCGAATCTTATCAGCTTGATAAAAGAAAATGAATAAACTTCGCTATATTTCATATTTTATTGGGTTGGTTATGATTTGTGAAGACCTCTCCTTTTCTTTTCTGCAAATATAGAAGATAATGCTGTAAATATTTGTTAGAACTGATTTTATGCACCTATGCATTTCAGTTTTACAATGCTTATTTGTAATGATAGTATGGAGGTTATCTTTATTGATGGGTCATAAAAATAATAAATTTTATCAAAGAAGGCTGTAATAACTTTATCAAAAAGTTCACATTGCTTTTTTTACAATCTGTTGATAAGATCGCTTATTTTTATCTTAAAAGTTCTTCAGAACTCACTACTTGAGTGTATGCAATGATTTTATTTCTTTCATTCCATAAAATCATGTAATCATTAGACATTGTTTTTAATCTAATAATAATTTCTCTCTTCTCGAGAACAACTTAAAAAAGCAATGTTATGATAAGTAAAAGTTAGTGAGTAAGTGCATCTGTTTACTTGTATTTTACGATGCTCATCTGCAGTGATAAATGTAACAAAGATCATATGGAAGGTCATCTCATTGATAGAATCTTATCAAAAACAAACAAAATAACTTTATCAATTCTCACCATTTCACTCCTTCCCAAACAATCTATTTATATTATTGTCGATTTTCATGTTCAGAATCTGAAGCTCTAATTAATTCACGGATGAATTTTAGTTTATTTTCTTTTTTTTCCATATAGTCATTAAATAATGCATTTCGTTATATATTGCTAGGATTCTGAAATATTTCTCTCTCAAAAATTAGAGACATGCGATACCATGAAAGATGCAGAAACTAGGACACTATATTATTAAGATTCTGAAGATTTTTTCCTATTGACAAAGGAAAAAAATCCATGAGGGACCGGAAAAATTAGAAGACAGTTTATCAGGATTCTGAAGATTTCTTCCTTACAGCGATTGCGCTATAAAAAGAAGCCAAGTTTCTATGTGAACAAGTTTCTGAAGACTGCTTCACTGTAGCAATTGAGAAAGATGACACTATACAAAGACAAAAAAACTTTCATTTCTACTTTCAGTGATCATAGATGTGAGCGTGCATTGTGCATGAGTGTGTACATGTGTGTGTGTCATTTTGCAACAGCAAGTACAAAATTACATGGAAGATTCTCTTGCTGGTAAATTTTGCAATTACAACAAAAAGACAAAAACAACTTCATCAAAAAATTTCAGTTGCCTTAATACCTGAAACTTGATATAACAAAATGATATGAAGCTATCATATGAAATCATTGTATTATCAGAATTCTGAAAGCATCTTTTTCTTTTTACATTAAATCAAATATTTGCGCATTGATTGGTATCTTTCATTAAAATTCTAATAAAAATAAAGTCATATGATTTTTCGCTTCCAGATGAGCTTATTTTTCATTTTTGCTAAATTAGCATAATCGATTAGCAGAAAAAAATGATAATTATTTTTGTAATTCAATAGATTTGCTATATTGCTACGATTCTGATGATCTTGTTTCCTTTTCATTTTTTACGGTGAAGAAATTGATTGATATGAATACTGAAGAATTTATGATTAACTGTAAATGTATGCAATTTATGTTTGTAATTTTTATTTGAAATGATAAGCGCAAAGATCATTGTAATAAAAAGATTATTAATATAATTGATGGCTCTTCAAAAAGATAGAATCTTATCAAAAAAGGACCAATAACTTATCAATAAAATGATACCCATCTTTTCGGCAGTTTACTAATGATTGATAGCGAAGAGGAATAAGTACAGCTTTCTTTCCATAAAAAGGTCTCTTCACATTTTTCCGTTCACTGTTATCACAGCACAATGATGGAACTGTTTATTCACTTCTTTTCATTTCCTCTACTCTTCCTTTCTTTCATATAATTGTATATTTGATTGGTATGATTGTTTCAAATATAGTTCGAAGCTATTTATTATAAAAGCTAATTATAATGCATGGTTTATAATCATTTAACATATCAATATCTGTTTTTGAGTGGTGGAAAACATGAAAAGAATACAAAGAAGTATAAAGTCAAAATTATAGATGATTTTTTGTCGTATGATCGTATGATGATTCTTATTTTCTCGGTAAAGAAAATTAACTTTCTTTAACTTAACTTAAATTAACTTAAAATTAACCTTTCTGACTTAGTTATCACTTTTAGCGTCGTTCTCATTCTCGGTGTGGTTCGAAATTATTGTTTTACAATTATATTTTCATTCATACATCATGTGATAATGCTTCCGTTGCAATTAGTGCAAATATTGATAATTATTGCATTTTTACTAGAATTTATTTAATTTACTTTTGACTGGAATGTAAGGAATAATTTAATATTTGAATTTTATTTCTTTTTTGAAATGATTGCAATATCAGACTCAGAATTACTTGAAACAGTTATGCAACCATATCAATCATATCTGTCAAAAATTACAGTAAAACTAAAAAGAACTAACTAATTTTTTAGTTGTCAATACAGTACAATTTGTGCATTTACTGATTATTGGTTAGATATTTCGAATTGCGCACGAGGTGAAATGTCAACATTGGTAGAATTATTCCGTAAAGCAGCAAATCAAGCGGAATTGAAATCAAAAATTGTCGTCCATGATGGAGACACAAAATGGACACTGGCTGAATTGGATACAATGTCAGAAAAGTTAGCAAAACATTTTGTGGAAAAATATGGTGCCAAGCGAGGAGATTGTATTGGCATCTATATGAACAAATGCGCATTCTATGCATTAGCTTACACGGCTATCCTTAAAGCTGGTCAGTTAAATTATACTCATCAGAAATTTGAATAACTAAACTTGAAAATATTACCATTTTTTTCTTGTTACAGTACTGCAATAGCATTGTTATGGTAAAGCGGAACTGAATGGTAGATGAAAATTTTAATACGAAAATTGAAGAAATTAAAATTTAATTTCGGAAAATGAAATCTACGAGAAAAGCACTGTTATTAGTACACAAAATAATGTTTATTCGATATTTTTAAAATCCGCTTATTTTTTATTTTAATTCTAATTATAGTTTAGTTTTAAGAGAAAAGTTGGAATTTGAAAGTGAATTAGAAAGCAAATGCTAAAGCAACAAAAGTCTACAAGTTAATCACTTCATTAAAATCATTCAAAAAGATTTCAAAATAACCTACAATATTTACAGGTTGTGCTTATCTTCCCTTGGACGTCTTCTATCCACAGCCATTGTTAATTGATATTATCAATGAGATCAAGCCAGTGGTCATTTGCGCAACAGGAGATATTGCTAATAATCTTTCAGGCAAAGGAATTTTTTTACCTTTTGTTCACACTTTTTTCAGTACTGATTCTTTAATCCTTGTCTTTCAAATTTCAATTTTAGATTTGGCATCGATGTATGTATTTGGCTCTTCAGTTCCTGATCCGTCGCAGTCTATTAAATTGCCTGAAGTTGGTCCTGATGATCGTGCTTATGTCGTTTATAGCTCTGGAACAACGGGAAAACCAAAAGGTATTGTTTCGTTTCTGGCAACATCCATAATGATCATGTAATGAATTTTCGTTAATTGAACTGAAAATCAAGGCTTTAATAATTAAGTTCTGCAAGTTTAAAATAATTTAGAAGATTTTCAACATTCGAAAATAATATAGAAAAATAGCAATATAACTTTTGGGTCTTCTCAGGTATTGAGTGTCCACATCGCGGTGCTGCTTTTTCATATCAGTATCGATTTGTCAAATACCCATACCTGGAAAATGAACGAGAAGCTTGTAATGTATTTTTTGTTTGGGAATTATTCAGACCGATTCTTCAAGGTTTATCTCATTAAACTTCATGTATCACTAACTAAACTTACTTATGTATCATAAAATAAAACTCATAAAATATCCGCAAAATCGGGATGAAATTATAACTTTGATTTTGGAATCAATTCGTAGAGCAATTATTGACTTAATTAACGAGTTTTTGACAACTGGTTAAAATTGATTTCTGAAAGGGACTAATTTAGTCCTGCAGGAGTTTACTCAAAAAATTGTGTCCTTGATCAAAAGATTAACATAGGCTTAAATGCTACTGGGAAAAGAGTATAATATAAAATTCAGGAGTTGAAATGTATGTGATACCGGACAATGTTATTTATGATTTGCCGCAATTGTGTCGTTTTCTGAGCAGCAATAAAATTACAAGAATGATGTTCACCCCATCGCTGTTAGAAGCAGTTCTTGACACCCATTCTGAAGAAACAATCCGATCAACATTCCGTACTTTCCGGTATTATTTAAATTCATGATTTATGATATCACCAAATTTTTGCAAAGTCTAAATCTCATGTCTTTCATCATTCTCATCAATAATAATCCTGAGATTTTTAAAAGTTTGTATTTGTTTGTAAACATATTTAAATTAATGTGGTTAGTTGTAATGAACTTAACTTAAACTAATATAACTATTCATAAAATCATCATTTCATATGATACAATTGAGATCTCTTGGCTAATCGGTCAACGTGAAATTCCTACCTTTCAGAACAGTACTATTATGTGGTGAAGTAGTAACGTATTCCTTACTGAAACGAATCCTCGAAGCTTTACCCAAAGTGGAAGTAAATTTTCTTTCAAAGCTTTTTTTCAAAGTAAATTTATTTTTCATAGGATAAGAAATGGAATTTTTCAAACTTGAGCTTGTATGAACTTTCTTCACTCAGAAACATTTCCTCAGTGTGCTATTTCGACCCGTCAAAGATTAAACCAAATTTGTTTAATATATAAACTAATTAGTGATAATGTTCAGGTCTTAAATTTGTACAGTATTTCCGAGTGTCACGACGTGTCTTACTCGAATTTAACGGAAGTCTTTTACACACAACCGTCAAGAAAGTACGCTCCTGTTGGTCAAGTAATCCCCGGAGTTAAAGTTGTTGTCATTGATGTTTCTGAGGGATTGAAGGAAGTTCCAATGGGAGTTCCCGGAGAGGTAGACACCATCCTTTTTTTTGAATTGTTTTTCAAAAAAATTTAAAGTGCCATCATTAAAAGTATTGGAGCAAAGTCGTTTATTTCTATCTCATTTAAAGAGAAGGAAGGTAATATTACTACATTGCCAACAAAAAATAATTTTTTATCATTCTTGAGAGATAATCGTAACATTTTATTTCATTTTTGTAAAGTCTCCCAATTCTGGATATATTAGAACAGTGTACATTTGAAATTATTTTGAAAATTTCTCTAAAACATTAGTTAAACTAGATGTATCAGATTTTTGTGGGTGGACCAGCGCTGGCAATTGGATACATTAATCGACCAGAATTAAATCAACAGCGGTTTATAACAGTACCAGATGAGTTGAAGGATCAGTTAGGTGAACGTTTGTATAGGACAGGTGACTGGGGATATTTACTTCCCAATTCAGTCCTGGAAATATGTGGACGTTGTGATACAATGGTGAAAATTCGCGGCTACAGCATTGAAATTCTCGTTCGTTTTGTTTAGTTCCAAATCTTTTCTTCATAATTAATTTAGGGAAAATTTCTCAAATTTGATTGCTTTTTCACTTCTTTTAAGTGATTTAATCTCATTTGTTAAGTGAAATACAGATTTAATAAAATTTACAGGCCGTTGAAGCAGTGATTCTGGAATTACCCTATGTTAAAACATGTGTGGTGATAAGTGTTGGTTCAGAAGGTGAGGATAAACAACTTGCTGCATATGTTGTGTTGAAAGAAAATGTCACAAGAAAACAAATGAGAGCTGATTTAAAAAAGCAATTACCTTTTTATATGGTTCCAAGCTATTTCGTCTATCTACCCAGGTATGTGCATATTATTAAAATACAGCCTAATAATATTAGAACTTCAGTGGATTGTTATTGAAATACACAAAAAAATATATAGAAAAAAAAGTTGGCATAAATTGATATATATTATAATTTACGTTAAAGATAGAAAGTAAAAGATCAGATATGCATTTATATTATTCTGCATATTCAAAGAATATTTCAAAGTATACAGAAGAAGAATTTTGTAGTTTACCGGTAGTGCCGGCATCATCAAAAGTTGACAAAAAAGCATTACCACCAGTGGATCTACAAAAAGATGCAGTGGAAGCGAGTGCGCTCCCAAAAACCCAAACAGAAGAACGATTAGCTAAATTGTGGACTGAAGTGTTATCACGAACTGCTATCGATATTCAAGAAAGCTTTTTTGACCTCGGAGGGTAATCAAATTTGGAAAGATTTAATCCTATCAAATTGAGCTATTATTTGTTTTTTTTAATGAAAAAAATAGAGCGACTTGCAAATTTGAATATCATTGACGTTTTTCAGACATTCGTTAATGGCAGCTCGTTTGTTGCATAAAATTCAGGAAGAATTTGGGGTGGAATTGAATATGCGTGAATTGTTTGCAACACCAACCGTATCATCATTAGCTCGACGTATTGATCATAAGGATGATAACGATAATTTGGAGAATGTTGATTTAGCACATCAAGTTAACATTCACGACTTTAAGGATAACGTGTATGCTCAAATCTTTTTAATTTAAAATAACAATGAATAAGAATAAGCGGAAAATACGTAATATTCTTTAGACATCAAGAAATATGAAGAAAGAATGATGAAAAGAATGATAGATTTAAGAGAAATTTAGATAATCACTGATTATTTTATTTAATAAAGTTAAAAAAAAGGAACTCTGAAAACAATCTTAACAAAATTACTTATTGAACGTAATAATCTTTGAAATTACTTGAACTTGTTATGATTTCAATTCGAATCAGTAGAAAGACAGATAAAAAATATTTTATTTCAATATCTATTGAATTTCAAATTTTGTTACAGGATGGACCTACATTTGCGTGCGTTTTGGCGCTCCACTGATTTAGATTATAGCTTTTCACGTGATATCGTCTTACTAACTGGCGTTACTGGTTTCATCGGTTCTCATATTATTGTTAAACTTCTACTTACAACTGAGGTTATCATTCATTTTTTGGAAAGAAACTTCCATCAAAATAATTTCATCCTGGACGTTTCTTGAACAGATTTTTTAAATATGATGCTGTTTTTTGGTTCTCTGGAAATCAAATTATGTTAAATGAGTGAATTCGAAATGTTTGTAATGACACATATTAAATGAGTTGATATCTTGCTTAGCTAATTTAATTCTGTTATTTAAAAAAAGATTTAATTTCATAAAGAGAGTGAAATCTATGAATCTATTCACTTCAGATGAGGGTTATTTGTTTGATCCGAGAAAGTGCAGGTGTCACCACACATTCTAGACTTATCGAAAGTATTGAGAAGATAGGTGAGAAATTCTATTTCGGCTTTATCCTAAAATTTTTCAGCGACTTTTTTTGCTATGGTTAATTTCAGAAAGTGATTTAAAGATGATTTATTTGGTTTGCTTAAAATTGCATTACAATTAATTAACGGATTCTAATATTTATAAACAATTGATTCAGATATGATGACAAATACTCTAAATGATTTAATCAAAAGTCGAGTTAAAATAGTTTCTGGAGATGTGGCATTGCTACGATTAGGCCTAAGTGAAGAGGAATACTTATTCCTGACTTATGAAGTTGATACGGTAATCCATGCTGCCGCTTACGTGAATTTGATCTTCCCATATCAGGTAACTAATGAAATGATTTTGATGCTAATTTAAACAAAATGATTGGAATATGATGGAGCAGTGATTCTATTAAATATTTGCCAAATACCGCTGAGATATTATTAAATTTTACTTAATGAAAGAGATTTATTTATATAGGCTCTGCATGGCATCAATGTTTTGGGTACACGAAATATTCTTGATTTCTGTCATCAAAATAAAGTGAAACCACTTTACTATTTAAGGTAAAAATTCTAGTTTCTACAAATCCATTCTCTCTTCGGATATCCAAATATCTTGAAGGGCATATTCTTAATTATCTCAAAATTAACTTAATAAATGGTAATATAAAATAATATTATATGATATTCTGTGGCACTTTCCTGCAATTTTATCAAACGAATTATTATAACTTATTTTCTATAGGAAAGACACAATGTGTTTTTTTATATAAACTTAGAAATTTATTCAAATATAATTGTATCAAACTCTCTACGATTTATCGAAATGATAATACTATTGAAACCATTGAGACCACTGAATTAATTCACAATTTGCATTTTTACAGTACCGATGCAGTGATACCACCGAATTTAAAAGATGTTGATGAAGATTTTAAAAATGATGAGGTGCAGGGAAAATTGACGAGCGGTTACGCTCAAACGAAATGGGTAGCTGAAAAATTGGTGCTTAATTCACGGATGCGTGGACTTCCGACAGTGATCTTTCGACTTGGTATTTGACTTGCCTCTATTTAATAGATTATTCAATATTCATTATTCATGTCAAGTAAAGTATCTCTTTCTTTGTCAGAGAGTAAGTATGTGATTAAAGTTCATCATTTTAAATGAAGTTAAGAAAAGAAATGGAAGTACAATAAAATAGAAATGATCGGATATTGATGAATTAAATTGATTAGAATGGATGAAAAGGTAAAGTTGCAGGTAATCAGGCAGCTTCAATGAGTACTGGTATGTGGAATAAGCAGGATTTCATTTACTTGTTAATTTTTTGCTCTATTCAATCTAAAATGGCTCCGGATTTAGATTGGGTGGTATGCCTTTCAATTAACTTTTAAAAATTCAATTTTTTCACAATCAAAGCTAACAGCATACGCAAATGTTATACTCAGTCATATCTGGGAAAAATATTAATTAACTTGCCTTCGAAAAGGATATAAGCAACACATAAATAACAACAAATAATCTCAAAGGAAAAATTGTTCACTGTTATGTTTGATGTAAGCTAAATAGAGATATATGATTACGTGATAATAATTGTGCTATCAATGTTGTATATTAGTGTAATTCAGTATTGGTAATTTTAACGTTGATAACATTTAATTAAAATAAAATGGCTGATAGCGTTTAATTAATTTTGATATTTACGACGTATAGTGCTTACTGATTCGAAGAAATTTCTCTTCCATTTACAGGTAGAATTTACACCTGTTGACTTCACTGCTTCCTTTATTACACAAATTTTAACAAAAAGTTTCCGTGCCAGTATGGGAAAAATATTTCATTTAACGAATAGCGAAGGACCAAATTGGAGACAAATAGTTAATTGGATAAATGATTTCGGCATTCCAATGCGATTAGTAGCTTTGCAACAATGGATCCAAGTGTAAGTCAACATCTACTTGATATGAAGTGTGTATCCGTTTATTGGTAAAAATAATCAACTCTATAAGTGCTATCATTGAGTTGGGTTAAATCAATCTTCTTTGTTACTCATAACACGAATAAGTATTTAATCTTTACTCCACATTAAGACGATGAAATATTGAAAAGAAATCTCGAAATTTTAGAATAAGTACAAGTGAAGGAGCAGAATGTCAACAAATGCATAAATTACTTCAAGTAATGATCAAGTAAGAGTTTTTCTGAAAGAATATTTTATAGCATATTATTTGCATATACAAATCTACCAAACATCATTTTTCGTTTTTTGGAAGAAATTTTTATCAATCATTAGACTAAATCCTTTTCGAGAAGAGTAAAGAGCCAAAATTTCAAAGAAGCATGGAATGACAAAAGATCATATAGTGAAATTTATCAGAGTTTGAATGAAATTCATGGAAAAGATTTGCAGAGATGACATTTTCTTCACCAAACAATCAACGTATAAGCGAACAAATACAGAAAAAACATTGAAGAATATGAATAGCACATATCCGGTTGTGACAAAAAGCTTATTCACTCATTGGCTTAGACTTATGGCACAGAAGAATTTTATAGGAATACCAACAACCAATCCATTTGATAAGTTTTTAATTTTCATTCAATAAAATACTAGAAAATTGATTAATTAGTTAATGATTGAATTCAGAGATCAGTCATATTTGTTTTACTGGAATCTATCCGGTGCTTTCGATATTCTCCCAATGAGATATTAATCAATAATGGTTTTTCTTTTTTATACCTAGCTTAAAATTAATCATGAGAACTTTTTTTTTTCCGAAAATAGGGTTCATAATCAAGAAATTCGTTCTCATTATAAAATTATTTCTTTGGAAAAAGGTGATAAACTTAATTGATTGATACAGCCATAGATTTGTACTTGTTGATTTGATTGCAGGAAAAGCAACAGTTGGTAAAGTTTGCATAGTAACAGGTGCAAGCACAGGTATTGGTGAGGCAATCGTTAGAGAACTTGCCCTAATTGGGTATATGAAAGTGGTATTCTGCGCAAGGCGACGAGCGAAACTGATGGAATTAGTTAGCAAGTATGCTTTTATCTTATTGAACATGAACACCAGAAGATGGCTTCCATCTCTTCTAGACATCACACAAAAAAGAATGGAGAATGAAGGGAAGATTAACGGGAAATGAAAAATAGTTACAGAGGAATGGTTATTGATTTTGTTTAAAATTAGACTGGAAGCTGAAGGATGCATGACGAGTAATTTACTTCCTGTGGCGTGTGATGTTACGCAAATGAGTGACGTACAATTTGTGGTAAGTCGAGCTATGGAAACCTATGGAACAATAGATGTACTGGTGAATAATGCGGGATGTATGTATTATGAGATGATGAAGAATGGACCAACAAAAGTACGTTCGATTTGAAACATATCAGTTTTTAACTGAAAATTCTTATTTCGAATGTTGAAGGAGCTTGAGAGAAAAAAAAAATGAAACATTTGGATAATGAAAGTTTAGGAGTGGAATCTGCAAATCGATGTGAATTGTCGCGGTACAATGAATTGTATTGGAGCAGTGATACCATATATGATCAAAGCTGGATCTGGGCATATTGTAAATATAACATCTGATGCTGGAAAACGTGTAAGTATTCTGGTGGAAATTAGGTTTTTTTTCCAAATGAATGTATATAGAAATAAAAGATATAAAATGATATAAAATATAACTCAGTTTCATGGGAAGGTTCGAGCATGGAATAATGGTTATAAATCTTGTTTGTGTTTTTTCTATAAATTCTATGTAACAGTTTAAATTGCAATACGAAGTATTTGTAATGAATGATTAATTTTATGAATGCAAGAGTTTTGCTTTAGGGTTTTGCTGGATTAGCTGTTTATTCCGGAACAAAATTTTTCATCGAAGGTATGTCACAAGCACTACGTCTAGAAATGGTTGAACATGGTATAAGAGTAACGAATGTGCAACCGGGAGATGTTGAAACGGAATTAGCAAGTCATTCCACTGATAAAGAAGTAAATTATTTTGTGGATTACATTCTGATTGATATTCTTCTCATCGAATATGCACTTGATATCAAAAAAGGATTCCCACAAATTTTTATTTACCTTTAAGGCGTGCGCCAAATATGACGTATCCAAGGCAGGACATCCAATCCTTAGTTCATCAGATATCGCTCGAGCAGTACTATATGCAATAAATCAGCCGTCTGCGGTTGCTGTTAATGAAATCCTTATTGAACCTCAGGCTACTCCCATTTAATTAATTAATTGTGTTCTTTGATTGTCTCCCAATACACAAAATGAATAATGTTACTCGCATTGTTTTATATTTCATTTCATAATATTTGGATAAATTGTCAGAATGACACGAGCTATGGTTCCACTTTCAATTTAAATTTAGCTAAAGACATTAAAGATTTTAAATGAACGAAATGAATGCAAAGAATTTCGTAGTCAGATTATGTCAACATCTATATAATATCAAATTGCATTGATTTATAACTAAAAGAAAATATAATTAAAAAAAAATTATCAAGTTAATGCTGATATTGATCACTTGTTGATACGATAATAATGGATTGATCTATCGACTTTGGAAGAACATTAGCATCCGAGTATTATGTGTGCTTTATGCTTTCGACAATTTCCCGTGCAATTTTTTGAAGAGATGAGTGATTGCAAATCATCTTACTGTAAAGAGTAAAACTAAAAATCAATACAATCATTCGCGTTCATCTCTTCTATTTATTTATGCTAATTATGAGTAGGTTTTGTTGTCATTGGTAAAATCAATGCAGTTAATCCAATTCGGTCAGCAATCATTTTATTGATCTCATGTCAAATTAAGATTTAAGGTATAATTACAAACACATGAAAATTATACGAGAATGAAATCGATGATAGCAATTACATCTAAATTAAAATTTGCAATGATTCCTTTCAGTCAAATTCCTAGCAATATTTCCGTAAAATTCAATTTAAATGCTTCCATTTGAGGTAGGATTCAATCAATTGTATCGAGGAGAGGATTTCATCAATCATTGTTCAAAAGAAAAAATAAGATTGAATGAAAGAATAATTTGCTTTGTTGCATAAAATACTTGAAGGGAAACAAAAATAAAATAACATATACTTAAATAATCTTTTGAAATCGGAATCAAAGAACGAAATAGTGGAATATTTGAATTTGCAAAAGTGAGTTAAAGATGATTGCCGAATTTCATTCATGCTTTCTTTAGTGCTATTGATATGATTACATTAAACTTATAATTCAGACAGTACAGAATAGAAGACTAATAATAATAAGCCTTAATGTTTTGAACATATGCTATTGTATCGTTCGGAATGTGGCGGCACTTCAATCAAATCTAAGTTTTTTTGATTAGTGAGCAAGACGGGCAAAAAATACCCATTTCATTACTAACTGACCTTGGGGCTTATGAAAGCTTTCTTCGTCTTCATCTTCGTAATGTGAAATATATGTACGTCATTAGGCCTTCTCTTATCGAACTATTTCTCTTCCCCTCTCCTTTTCCATCATTTATTCACATCTTTCAAGAACAAGCTTTTATTGATATCTTGGCTTCAAATTTTTTGCGCTATACATTCTCGATTCATGCGAGACTGACGTTTGTACATCGATTAAATTTCTACATTTGACGGAACGTAATTTCGCGGATCTTATTTTTTGACCTTATTCCGTTGAATGGCTCTCAATTGAAGAAAGCCATCTGCTCGATACTCAAGAATTGTAACAAGAAATAGATAACGAATTGGAAATGTTTATGATTGTTTGAGAGACCTACAAATTATATCACTTTTCATGTCTAAGTCAATTCAAAACTTTGTTTCAAATGGAACTATCAGCGATAGATATGATTATGTGTACTGATTGTAAATTCCTTTTAATAACCATGCCGTTAATTTTCTACTAATCATAACTGCAGTGCTTCTTAGCATTCGCTAAAACACTATCAATTCACCAATTATCTTTCGATGATTCTGGTCATACATGATCTTATAATTGGATCATTTGAAATGGAATTCATTAAACAATAATAATAATAATCGCCTCTTCTCTTTCATCTGTCTTCTAAGCAAGTTGTCAGTCCCGAATATTGCTTACGCCGAATATTGTTTACGTAATGCTTACGAGATGATTTTTCTTTTTCAGAAGAATCTGAAAGGATAATTTACAAAATAATGAAAAAAATAATTAAAAGTCAGACGATGAATACATGAAATCAGATTTTGTTGATTAATAGTAATGAAGCTAGAAATAGATAGTATAGGCACATCTGCATGTTAGTGAATTTGTTAATTATTTGTTAACGCATTTTTTCAATACATTTTTGAATACCTCATTATTCTAACCAATGATGAAGTAATTTACGATCACGGACTCCTAGCCTGACTAGAAGGATGAGAAATATTGAATGAGTGTTTCAAAGTGTTGCATTGAATTAACAGCTTTCCAAATACTTTTGCTTTGTGCAGTAGTAAGGGGGAATTGCATGAAAAAAATTTTGCAAATAAAGAAAATTAATTTACACTAATTCCAAATTCAAAATTAAATCGGAAGGACTGGCGAATTTCCTAACTAAAAAGATTAATGCTTTTGACAAAAAGATTATCTCAAGATGATGTGGAAGGATTGGTCACTGATTGGTTATCCCTATATTTTTGATCAATTCTTATCGAATATTTAAAATTTATTTTTCCATAGGTCAAGTTATATTGAGACTTTACTTCCATAAGGTGTTCTTCGTTTAGGAGATTTGTGCTAGTGAAATGTGATATTACTGCGGGAAGAGTTTATCATCCGCTGACTATTCATATTTCTGCTTTAATCCACATGATATTGTTTTTGTTGACGAGTAGTTGAAAAGTTACATTACTCGCTAGAAGAATTATTTCTTCTCACTAACATTTATTATTTTTGTGAACAGTTCTATTAATAATGATGATAAAGGTGGTTAAATGGTAGGTGGTGGTATTTTTCTCAATTCTTTAATAATTTTATATTATTTAGGAAATTTTTAGCGGTAACGCACAAAGTTTCAGATTATTTACGCATCGCATATTTGACCTATAACAATAATTAAATAAATTAATATTTGAAAAAGTATCTGAAAGTAATTCCTACGACATTTTATGTGCGATTATATGATAAATTACCACAAAAGGGTAACGATGATAAATTATGATAGGTATAAGTTCTTATCTTAATTAACTTTCCTATCATATCATCGCTTTTATCTTTCAAATTTATTGCGCTTTCATTTTTTTTCCTTTCCATCAAATAAATCCTCAAAAGTTTGAATAATATGAGTTATAGTGAAGGCGTACTTTTCTGCTTTAAAAATTTCACAAATTACAAATCATCGAATCTGCAGAACATTTTCAATTCTTTTTATCCATATCGTTCTTATCAAAAGAGCAACTGTAAAAGTTTTTAGTAGCAACTGTCATACTGCCTATCTTTTAGTTGTAAGATATAAGTTGAGGCGATGGTAGATTTTGGTGAATTTCATAGGTAGAGGAATAATTTGTTATATTCGTTAAAGTGCACAGTCCAGATGTTACTCTTTCTTCTTGCGATAATGATGTAAGCATTTTGATGACAGATCAGATAGTATTGTTTCTTTTCCACTCCTTTTCACTATCAATTCATTTATCTTTTCTCACATTTTCCACTGGCAGATGTGGCCACTTTAGTCACTCTTATCACTACTATATATCATTTATCTGTTTCTTTCAGGTTATTTATTGATTGCTTGCAAAAAGTTATAATAAATTGAAGAGGACTTGTAGAGAAAGTTCAGAAAAAAAGAGAAAAGAAATGCGGGAAATATTTGAAATAGAAAATTGCGACAGCTGAAGATGACTTTACTAGTCGTATATCTGATATACTCCGCAACAATATCTCTGGTGAAAGCTTACAATAAGCAAGAGGTAAGTGTATTTTTGTACATCTCAATTTCTGCTATTTTTTTAAACGACTGAAATTTGTGAAATGTTTTTTTTTGTAATTCAGAAATTAATTTGTAGAGTGATGAGAAGTACAAAATTCTCATTTTCCTCATTAACAACAAATCCATCGATAAGATAGATGTTAGTGAGAAGAAATAATTCTTCTAGCGAATCGATTGCAGCAAGATGCATTGAATTCAGCAGCAATTCAGGTTGAGTATTTGCGAGATTTTGGTTACTTGCCTAAACCATCACCAGATGTGGCAGCAATGATCAGTGAAACAATGATAGAAGAAGCGATCCGAGAATTACAGCTCTACGGCAATATACCAATCACTGGAAAAATTGATGTTGCTACTCGAGAGCTAATGTCTCGAAAAAGGTGATAAAAATATCTCTGATATGAATTATTTTTTCGAATAAAGTTCTTGTTTGCTGAAAAAGAAAACGGAAAATTTTACAAAAAGATATTATTGAATTAATTTTAGATGTGGCTTAAGTGATCGTTCAAGTGATCGTTCAATTGAAGAAGTGTTTGGAAAAAGATATCAACGTGAAAAACGATTTGCACTAATGGGACCAAAATGGACCAAAAAAGTCATAACATACAGGTTATTCTTTTACTCTGTAGGAAGCAATTAGTTTTAAAATCTTATCAGTTGCTCTTTTGATAAGACTTATATTAATTATCATTTTTGATATCGATAACATTTAAAGGTAATCAATACACCAAAAGGCCGATAATAAGACCGGGATTTGAAGCTTAAGTTTAATTATGAAATAAATCATCAAACATCTTTCATATAAAATTATGAAAGTATTGTCTCTCCCAAATCTTCCATTTAAATCTATATGAAATTTCAAATAAAGAAAGAAGAAAAAACTTTATGGTGAAAAAATGATCATGAACTCGATCGACAAATCACAGATAATAGGTATCATTATAAACATGAAAAAATAACAGATAAATGGCACTATCAATAGAGTATTTTTATGATAACAGCATCCTATTACAAGTATCTTATTTTTATCAAAAATTATTTCTTCATATCATTCATTTATGGTTTGAAAAGGAACATTTTTTCGCGTAAATCTGAATAACGACATCTTGGTTATTTAATGTAGAAGCTGAATCGGATGAGTCATTTTGATGGTTGAGAAATGAGGAGAATGAAGTTGCCATTGTCTGCCAATCTGCTTCAATTAAGCAAAGCATTCAAAATGTAAACTATAGTTAAGCCACGTAACCTTTGCCAAGCTATCATCAATATAAACGATCACTACTGTTGCCACCGCCCCACTAGACTGCTCTGCTTGTTTATCTGCTTTGAAGCAATAAAAGATTTCTGGATCTGTGTGTGCGTGATAGGTTGAAGAAGTAAAAAGATGGGTGCAAGAGGGAAAAAGTTTTTTCAAGCAGAAATTTTAGAAATGAAGCTATAATATAGCTAAAAGTTAAATTTAAGATAGAATGGAAGATGCTATGATGAGGATGATAATGATAACCAAAAGGTATCTTCTTGCTTACAACGAGCAGCTGTCTTGCAGCTGTTCCGCACAACAAATATCATCGCCCGTTTAGTTGTCATTCAATCTCTTCTATTCATTGCCAACTTTCTTCAACTTATCTTCCTCCAACCCTTCTATTTTATAAGCATAAATAATTTACTATAAAGGAATTAATACTAAATTCAAATATCGTCGATTCATTCATCTAAACTTTTTCAACTGATCTATTTTCTCATTTTATACTATTGAGAAAATCTCATTGATCATTTTATTATTAACTTCCAGCATATTTCTTATCATTATATATCAATTCACTAAAATAAATGACTTCATTTATCATTCACACTTATAATCAATCAGTTATTCAGAATGTATTCATAAATATCAAGGGAGATATGGTGAAAAAGGAATTCCCAGATAAGAGTGATAATGTGAGTACGTAATAACATTTAAAGATCACATTCAAATATGGAACATAAAATTTTCTTTTTGTTCTATAATGGTAGGATATACCAGTTAGTTTGTACGGCACTCTAAACGAACCATATGTTCACAACATTATGTTTGTCCATTTCCTCCAGTAATCTATTCTTCCAAACAAACTTTATGAAAACACTCAATTTAGAAGTGAACCATATGGAATTCCATTGCATTCTTTTATCATCGGTTATGAACCAAGCTGAAAGTTAAAAAGAATTGAAACTGTTCTCTTTCAATTAATCCAATTATTTTATCATTATCTTCTTCTCCATTCAGTGCTATTATCACATACTTTTTTCACTTCTTTTCAAAATGCAACAAGGAATCGATTTCTCTATAAAATGCTGTTTAATAAATAGAAATGAAATGCATTCATAGAAACTACCTTACTCGACAAGTTTCAGCTGTAATAAAATAAACTTTTGCTTACTCTGATAGCAAGTTGTCCTTTCAAGCAATTAATTTATGTAATCAATACACAACTGTGAGTAGTTAAGCAGTTGATGCTACTACATTATTACAATAAACTTTTCTTTCCTTTAATATGGTAGGATATTCTCGTTTAAGAGGAAAACATTTACTTCAAGTTGCCATAATTAACGTATCTTATTGCAAGGACATGACACTCTTTTTAATCTGATTATTTTTGTTCAGTGTCATTTCGAACAATTAATATTATTTGATACATCTAATTGACATTATCCTATTTAATTTCTTTCAAATCGTTTTAGCCATTTCTCTAATCATTTCATTAGTAACAGAAA
Organism: Cruorifilaria tuberocauda; assembly: GCA_013365365.1. NCBI lineage: Eukaryota > Metazoa > Nematoda > Chromadorea > Rhabditida > Onchocercidae > Cruorifilaria > Cruorifilaria tuberocauda. The sequence goes on along the minus strand of JABVXU010000128.1, from coordinate 84,858 downwards.
ATAATTAAATAGAAGAAATTCAAGCATTAATCTAGTATCAGCAATTAGACATAGCGGTATGGAATCGGATCGGATTGTTTCTTTGGGATATCACTAACAAGGAGACGAAGAACAAATGTACATCTTCTCTGAAGTTGGAGGAAATGTTCAAAATTTTTTCTGAACATTATATAACCATTGTCTGCTTTCATACACTTTCCTAAATGTCGTCTTGTCATTGAGAAAACTCATCAATTTTCGGAAAACAGTTGTTCGATTATTTCTAAATAGTTCCTTCCGCATTATTCTAAATTAAAACTAAATTTTCAAATCGCCTAATCAAACCCAGTCCACATATGAAAAGGTTGTACGGCGTTCAGCTTACTCGGCTGGTTGTTTGATGTTTCACGGAATTTCTTCAATTCATCACAACCTCCTTGAGTAAGCGGATTGCTTTCTCAGCCTTTTATCCAACAAAAACTAAGCCTATTTGGATAGTAAAATTTTACTGTATTCGCTTCTCAAATCAACAGTACTCTTCACATTATCACTGGTATTGGTATGCTTGCTATCTTTTACAGTTAACTCAATTGTAGAAATGATATCAAAAGAATATCAAAAGTAGTTCTGTCTATTTTAAGCAAATATTACACATAGATTATTAATTATCTTTGTAAAATTTTCTTATACAAATCGAATGCTTTCACTTTCTTTTAATCAATATTGGATAGAGAAGTGTTAGAAATGTGAGAGATGGAGAAACGTTTGGTGAATTACGACAAATTCAAAATGCCAGATTGGTAAGATCCGATTAATAAGCGAAGGCTATAATTCAAAATGATAGTTAAAATCATATCAAACGAAGAGATAGCAGAAATGAAAAATCTGTAATTGAATTTAATTACTAATTAACTAAACATAATTAATCATTTAAAAGCTAATTAATTACAAACAACCGCTACATATATAAATGGATTATTTCCTAACCACCTATCACGTATTTAAATTTAATTAAAATATGAGGGAGTTAGAAATGATCGAAAATAGAATTGCATGGATTTTCTTGTTAAAAATGTTGCGAAAATTTTCTTCTTTTAGTCGGCTAACTTACAAGCCAGTTATGATTATAAATGCATGTAAATAAGTTAATACAATTTGAATTTAATTACTTTCAAAAGAATAATTACCAAAAATTTTAAGTATTACTATAACAAACACTTAAATTACAGTGTGGATAATCCGTCGCGAAGTATTCCTAATTTGGGTGTAATACGACGTGAGGTAAGCGAAGCAATTAATAGTTGGCAACATGTACTGCCAATGCAATTCCATGAAGTACGACCGGAATCAGAAGTTGATGTAAAGATACGTTTTGCAATAGGCGATCATGGTGATCCATATCGTTTCGATGGAACTGGCAGAATATTGGCACATGCGTTTCCACCCGGTGAAGGAATTGGTGGTGACATTCACCTGGACGATGATGAACACTGGACGATTGCACTAACAGGCGATCCTTATAGGCAGCGTGAGTAAGCATGCGCCCCATTCTGATAGCAAGTTACTATCTGTAATAATCAAGGATCAATTATGAATGCAGTTGTTCTCAAGGGGACAGACTGACATCTTGAATAAGTTCCATGCTGGACCATCCTGATTGCGACCATTTCTATATCAATTTTCTAGTTGAACAGTTACAGGAGTGAGTCTTCGTTCGATTGTAATGCATGAATTTGGACATAGTATTGGTTTATCTCATTCAAATCAAGAAGATAGTATCATGTATGCCTTTTATCAATATGACTTACCGGCAAAGCTCTCATACGATGACTTATTAGCTATTCGAACTCTTTATGGAGGTAATGGGATTTTTATACTGATATCTTTTATCAGATATTTAAATCGAATAATTAATTATTTTAAAATCAAATGTAAATGATTTAGATACTAGTTGCTCCAAGTGCTAACGATCGTTATTCTGGATCAAAATTTACTAATTAAATCAATTTCATGATTAAAAATCTTCATTGATATGAATTGATATCTCATTCAGTAGCTACGTTTTATCTTCATTTGTCTACCACTGTAGAGATGGTATAATGAAAAGTAGATAGCGTGGATGGAGATGATTATAATAATAGAGATAAGGGATAACGTATGCAAAATATTTGTTTCATCGATATATAAGAGAGCATCGATAAATGGATAATTCATGAATAATGTCCATATTAAATGCACCCCAGGTGATTATCATTCAAAAGAACCAACTGATCATTCTGGACTTCATTTAACCACTACTACACAATTACCACCATTATCAAGAGGACCTGAGCAGCCGACAGATCAGCTTCCAACAATTTACCCAGATACTCCAGAGTTACCAATCCCGGAACCCGATCCATGCAAATCCGAATACGACGCTATTGCTTCCATACGACAAGAGATCTTCGTCTTTAAAGTTGCTTATTTCTTTTCTCCCTGTTCTCTTTTGTTCTTGGAATCAATATCCCGTCAGGAAAGAATAGGACTGTAAGTCTTCTACCAGTCATGCACATTCATTCAAGTAATCCGTTCTTCAGGATAGCTGGTTCTGGCGGATACGCCAAGACGGTACGCTAAGCCAAAGTCCACATCATATCAATACCTTATGGAAAGAAGCCGTATGGCCTATAGATGCTGCAGTGGAGAGCGACCATCAAATATATTTATTCACAGGTATGTTGAAGTTATTACTTCATTAAAAGAAGTAATCACTACGGTTATTTGTAATTAAAAAATATGGAAGAAGCAGGTCATGTTAGTGAAAATTTTAGGGAAAGATATCTTGCTATGAGGAAATAGAAATCCTTTTCATTGTCCCTAAACGTTCATGCTCACATATTTGAGAATTTTGAATTGCAAAGTTATTTTTTGGATTTGGATTTTTTGGATTACAGGTAAAGATATTTATATATTCAATGGTCAACATCTTGTTTCAAAGAAAATACTCACTGACTTAGGCCTACCAGCCACTATTGAGCGTATTCGACTTGTTTACACATGGAACTACTGGACTGAACAACCAATGTACATTTGGACAAAAGATGAGTTCTGGAGAGTTGATAAGGTATGGTATGGTATCATAAGGTATGAATATAGGAGTAAGGAGTAGAATTTTAAGCAAAAAAATTTTTGTGATTTTTTCATACTTCCTTAAAAGTAAAAAAAGATTATTATAGAAATCTAAAAAGGTTGAAATCGGTTATCCACGAAAAATAGCAACAACATGGCATGGTATTCCAGAGCAAGCTAGCGCAGCCGTTACATATAATAACGGTTACACTTTCTTTCTCTCCATTTATTTAAATTTAAAAATAATAATTGTTATTGATTTTGTCATTTTACGACTTTCAGCTTATCACATTTACATAACATCGCATAAAAAAAATAGTAATTGCAATTTCCAATTCCTACCGTTTTTTATAGTAGTAAATTTGATAAAATACATTACATGCAATCAGAAATCAAAACTAAAAAATATTTCATTGAATTTTTTCATAAAAAGAAATTTTTTCCAGACCTATATTTTTTCAATGATAATGCAGCTTACAAGTTCCATACCATTAATATGACAGCAGCATTACCAATTACTACGTCGCAATTATGGCGGTTTTGCCCCGTGGCAATAAAAATCTCAAGCGATGGGAATATAATACGCACTTCATCCTTGTCTACTTTTATTGTTATTATTGTTATCACTATTTTTTCCATGGATAAATTATAATTTATATATAGATGGATAAATTATTTTACAATAAAAACGTAAATACTCTATGAAGCGTTTTGTGATAAAACAGGAGACAGGAAGATATGAAGGATCAATTTCTTCCTTCTTTCATCAAATTTTATCAAGCTCTAAGTATTACTAACGCTTCATTTTTCTTCACTGACAATTAAAGAGTATTTTTAGATGAAAGCTTCTGTTATCTTGTTGATTTATGCAACGCATTCGAATTGTCATCCAATTTATTTACTAATTTAAGCAGAATAAATTACCCAACCTATGACATGTCACAAATTGTTAAATGCTTAAACAATAATTCATTCGATAATTGCATTGTGAATCTCCTCAAAGCACAAAATTGTTGTTCTCACATGACTAATTAAATAATTAATTCTACCTTGCAGTTCACTCACTTCAATTCATCAAGGTCGTTAAAATATGTTTTCAAAACGTCAAAGCAAGCAGCACACAAGACTATGTATGTACAAACAACACGAACCGGCTAAAACAATGCAACACTCAAGTTTTGATCTCCGATGATTCCTGTTCTTGCTGTCGCATTTCACTAAAGTCTGTTGAACCATTAGGAGTATTGCTATTGTTGCTCTGACTCTGGAAACCAACCGCTTCAAATGTCTGGTTGGAATCACTATCAAACCCTCCCTCTGAGAAGCCAGTGTTAGAGTCATCATTCAAATTACCAAAGGCACGAACTCGCGCCACATCGCTGTTCTCTGCAATAAGAGCATCACAGTACTACATTTCTAGAATTTTAATTAGTTAACACGGCTCTACGTTGTACGCCTTAATTACTGCTGTGAATATAGAAACTTTCCAAACATCTGGAAAACAATTATATTTATTGAAATATAAGATGAAGTTTATACCTCAAATTCTTATTTTTCTTCACTAAACAATAATCGATATATGGAACAGTACTTAAGAAATACATCTTACAATAATACCTAATGCAGACGAATCTTGAGTATTTTCCGACGATGCAATTGTTACACTTTCATCTTGATCTTGTACTACAGATTTTTGTGGTATTTTTGTAATATTCGTTGTTGCAGTCACTAAAACAAAGGAAAAAAGAAATCCATAATAAATGTAACGTCGATAGGAAATAAAACGATATGCGAATCTTTCAAATCTGCTTTGCAGTGAATATATCAAACATTTTAATAATCTTACCAGGTACCCACCGGAACAACTTTATTTGCGTATCTTTAACTACAATCCATTTCTTTTCCCTGCAAAAGTTAAAATTCAAAGTCTTGAAAAACACTGTTAAACCGAACATGACATACTATCCATATAATATACTCTTAGATATTTTATTTCCTATTTCGAGTGCGTCTGTCCAGAAATAAATTTTACAACACTTTGATCAACATAACCGTATAATGAACAGAAGCTGGACATATGGAAAATCTTGAGGTATTTAATGATAATTGGCAAAAGGCACCAATTATGAAGCCGAATGATGAACCTTGTTTACGAATCAGTATTCAAAGTATTAAGTTACCATTTCCGAACTTTGTCTACCGAATTAATGACCCGTTTCAATTCATCTTTCGCACGATTACGTGTTTCTGCGCGCTGGCTGCGTGCATACATATGCTGTCGACGTGTCTCAGACTTGAACAGCTGAATTAGAAGTACCGATATATAATGGTATCTTGATATAAACATTATACTACCCGAATAGTTAAGGCAATAAAATGTAGTAAAAATTAACTTTATGATTTACAATGATACTCTCATACCTTCCAATAGTATTCATAAGAGGACGAAAACATATGAGTCATGGCGGATATTTCGGAGCAAGTTAACAGGTGAACAACCGTTGACTACTAATCCGTAAAAGAAATTAATGAAGTTTAACTCACTGAACATAAATATTATTGCCAATATATGCAAATTTTCCATGTTACTCCTGTTAACTTCTCCCATTCCCAAGATGATTTAAAGAACACAGAAAAGAATGACACAGATCGATGCGATCAAGAATTACCCGACCAATGCCGAAGTAACAAATAGAAAGTGACGTTATATCATTTTGATGCTGCGTAGCGAAAATTGTCGGACTCGGAAGTGTTTAGAATGGAAATGGTATGTTGCTTGGTGAGAGGCGCTATTGAGATTTGGCAGTGTAGCAGAGTTTGATCTCAATCATTACAATGAATTTCATTTAGAATCAGCTAATTAGAAGACTTCTCTCCGCCTTACATATTCCTTCCTTTCATTATTATGCGAGGTTAATTAAGCTCAGTCCTCAACTTATGCTACATAATTTCACATTATCACTATAGCTTAGCTTAATGAAGCTTAATGCATGCAATTTTAATAAGAAAAAATCTTCAAAATAAGTCTTATTTGAAGTTTATTTATTTCGAATGTTACTAATATTAGGTAATGCTGTTTGTAATTAAAAAATTTTAATGAAATTGATGGAATAAGACAATAACTTGTTTAGTCAATTGGCAATATATTAATATTGTAAATAAAAAATATATTGACATTGTAAATAGAAATATAACAACTTACCGGTTTGACCGATGATTTCTGAATTAAGTTTGTAAGTGAAAAGGTTATTTGAATAAGAATGATGATTTCAATTTCCTTTTTTCATAATTCTTGTCTTTAAATTTAAGTATTCAAGAAATTGATATTGAAAGATCGAGTAAGTGAATATACATCAAGACGCGTAAAAATATCATTTGACAAAAATTAATATTTTTGAAGTATTGGATTTCTTGCATCCTCCACTTTGATTTGTGTAACGTACAAATCACTTTGCTGAAATGGAAGACGCAAATGATATTTAGATTATTAAATTATCATTCGAACGGAAAGTTAATATGATTAAGATGATGATGCTTCCAATATATTATTATTATTTCAAAGTTTTGCACTAAAATTACGAGTGAAAATCAAAACAAATGATTATTAGAAGAGCACATTTCATATCTTTTGCATGTGACAGTTTCTTCAATGTCATTTTACAGAAATGCTTGTATTTGAAGTTTTCGAAGTATCAGTAGCGACATATTATCACCAGTAACAATTTCTATCCGATTAACTTGAAAAATTTCAGAATGCAATCGCTTGCAAGAAAATTTATGACAACATCTTCGAATTTATCATTTATGGTAATATTCTTTCACTAAATTTGGTTCGAGCATCTTTGAACGATGAAAAACAATAATAACTTGATAATGCTAAATCATATTCGTAAATATTATAATAATCATGCAGTAATATGTTTGTATGAGATCTTGTCACCTATTGTTATGTAAATTATTGATAAAAGGCATAATTAATATGCCGTACGATTAACTATACTGATGACAAAATTTTTTATATTAGTCAAATACGCTATACTTGTTTATTCTAAAATATAGAGTATGGTAGAGGTCAGAAATCTTTTAGTAGAAAAGACTATCATTTCCAGATTCATCCATCAAATTTAGTAATTTTATCAATAGATCTTCATAAGTGTTACATTGTTGAGAATAAGAAAAAACGAAAAAGAGGCGCACAAAACCGGACGCAAAACGATCAAACTGATCGGAAATTTCGATAAATTGATACAATTTGTTAAATCCATGTTTAAAAAATCATAATTGCTCCTCCTAAAATTTCATTTTTGATATTATAGAATATTATATTACGGCAGAACTTTGGTAAAATGTTCAATTAATTGGAAGACTTAAATTATTTATTGTCAAATAATATATACTTAATATCAAATTACTGTTATCTCTGTTATTTGTAATCCTTTTTCTTATCTTAAAAGATTAAATGATATAATCTATCTAACACCAATAAAATATATTGGTTATAGGTTTCTTTCAAAAATGTAAAATTTAAACAAAACTGTTAACTATAATTTCATATTTTATACATAGCTCATATATATATGTTATATATGGATCATATATGCACGAGTTATACAGTTATTTACTAAAGTTTATTCGGTGCAGGTGTAATTTTACAGATACCTCTCAAAATTTTTATTTATGGATTGAAAAGCATAATAATCTATTAAATCGTATAGTATTAAATGATTTAAAATATGCAACAATATTTGCTGGTATTTTCACGTTTTCACTTTCAATTTTTAGTCAAAATTATTATATAAATTATATAAAAAAAATTATATTTAGGAAACTGAATACTTAGTCTTCTAATCTGTTGGTCTAATTTCGTTTTTCATTTCCTGATAATGATATGACTGTTTTAGATTAATATCTATTCATCCGTCTATCCATCATTCATTTATTCATTTCGTTCTTACTTCTGCTATCACTGCTGTCAGTGATTGAAATGAGCAGTACTATGATATCAGATGATGTGATATTACTAGAACTTCTTAGCATACATCATATCGAGTGTTTGAAATGAAAAGAGTAGTGGCGGTGATAATTTAATGTTTGATGGCATTGTCGGGGGTTGTATGGGCGTGTTTCACGGTGAAGACATGACGGCGTACGTTCATTCACCACTGCCACCATCTCTTTAGCAATGCCTTATACCTGCTCCAAAATTATATTTTCTCTCTCATTTCCAAATAATTGAACGCCATACCATTCGTTCTATTTGGGTAGGTAATGACGGCGGTCGTTGCTTAACTTATGCATTTTACTTTCCACGTTTCGACTGGGAAAAAGACGCGAAATAAATACGATTAGGGTATATTGGGTGGAATTGTTTAATAACTTATATTCATAATTAATTAATTAGAGAGGTATGGTGCCAAAGTACAATTATTCAGGTTACAAACGAAAAAAGCAATATTTGGAAAACGAAAGGATAAATCTGCATGCATTGCGAATGATACTTCTCTTCTAACAAACACTACCTATTTCAAACTGATTTACTACTATTGAATGAAAAATTTTTTTTTGGTGTACCATAACGGAAATCTACCTCATTACTGCTACCTGTTATCGGTAGATGATCAATTTATATGGCATTATTAAAACCCATCTTCAGGAGTACTTTTTTAAAATTTTCTGCTATCACTGAAAGTAGGAATTTGTTAAACAGTATAGAGTTAATCATTACCAGTAGTCACTGGTTGATATTTGTTGTGGTCATTTTATGCACTTGTAGTACCCATATCGATGGGGCATTCTTTCTTACTGACCCGTATGAACATCCTGTTCTCTCCCAACAGGATGAACGAATCACTCCTGCTACTACGACGATAACTACGACAGCTACTACTCCGATCCAGAAAATACTTCGGGAAAAAGCGAAAACATTCGGACAAAATGCGGAAGAGATTCAGAAAGTCAATTATTATCTGGAAAAAATTCAAAAATTTGAAGCTAAACAACATCCAGAGGAAATCCTTCAACGATATACCACAAAACTTTCCGGAGCGGTAAGGGTGGATATTTCTTAAGTGTTATTTTTTGCGCCATTATATAAATAAAGCAATTTATCAGTCCATAGCTCTACATGAACTTTGGACAATTTTTTACATTTTCGTTTCCCATTTTCTTCCATGCATATTTTCTTCACTAACACTTATTCTGCAAAACTTGGCAAATGATAATAACGATTCAGAAATGTCAATAAAATAGGCTTATTTTAATTTCAAATTGCAATTGCAGTTGTTTCGTTAAAAGATTATCTTAATTAATGGTAGTATTAATTTTTTACATATCAAAAAAGCGCTCTCTATTTTTACAGCATCAACAAAATGTATTAAAAATCATATAATAAATGAGAAATATATAATAATACCATAGTTACTAGTTGAGAATTTTCTTCAAATTATTTAATTCAACAAAAAAAAAATTTCGTAATTATCATATCGAAAAGTTTCTTTTATTTTGTTAAAACAAATATGTTGTCTCATCATATTTTCCTCTTCAAATTTTTTGTTCAAACTGAAGTTTTTTATTATTTGTAAACAATAAAACTATTGATAGAGTTGAAAAAGAAAGGAAGAGAGAGAGAGAGTGAAAGAGAACATGGCGATGGAAGAAACAGGTTACCAGGGCATGGAAAGGAAAGACGATACTGAACCTATGAACCTATATTAGTTGCTTAATGACAATTCCCTGCAAAACTGGAGATATTTGTTGAATGAAATATTTGTCTAAATTTAATTAAATTAATCATGTTTGTCAGAAAAATTCATAGTCATCATCGTTGAATTCATCAGTGAAACCATTTTAACATCATCTGCAGTTACTTTTTATAGAAAATAATGGAGGGAATTAAAATTTTTGGTGGTTACAGTCAATTTTAAAAATTACTTTTGCGCTCGCATCGTAATACTTAATAATCGTTATTAATGATGATTGTTAGTTGAAAAGATTGCCTTATCACTTCTTGCTTAATCCATTTATAATGATTGACATTAATCTTTGCAAAACGTGAAATAAGAATGTAATCATTCTGCTTAAAATGCAAGTAACATCAAACGGTTACTAATGATAACTAGGAAAAGAAATAGTTTTAGAAATTGAACAAATAATTTTATAATACTAATTTAGTAAGCTGAGTATAATATGAATGAATCAATCGTCATATGTAAATTTAAAAAAAAAACAGTAAATTACTATTTACCCTGCTATTTTATAATCAATCAGAAAACTAAGAAATGATATTGACTATTGGGATTTTCTATGGTTACGATTGCTATTTAATAATTTTTATAAATCAGGTAGAAATGAATATCATCATTTGCTTCTTTAGTTTATTCGACACTTTTTCCACTAACACAGCGATCAGTAACAAATCCATTTAGTGACGCGACCCTCTTAGAATTCTTTCTTACCGACTAGTTTTCTTTCTCATAACACAAAGCATAATCTTTCCCTCTCCCATTTTCATTATTTTTCCAAAGAAGAATAGAGCGGTAATGACAGCTAACACAATGAACAAAATCTGAAACTCGAAATACAGCATTTTCTGCTAGAATTGTAGATAGTGGCAAGTATGCCATTGTTTAATTCATTCCAAATCAATTCAATCTCCATTTTTATCCTCAAATCTTTTTCGACAACAAAACATCAAATACAGAATGAGTGAGCGAGCAAAACTTTAAAATAAAGTGATAATGATGATGTTGATGATCCACTTGTTTTCAAAATGATTTGCCAATAGTGCTTGAATATCGCTGTAGGAGAAGAAACAGAAAAAATGATTCTTGAATAAAATTAAACTTCAAACTTCTCGCTAAATCATAATATTTCTCTATTCCTCATTCCAAAATGTAATTTCCGTAATAGAAGAAAAAAGCAATAATTCTAATCAACAGACAGAATTTTAAAGCAACTAATTGAAGTGATAACATAAATTAGCTGTTGATCCATTGGTGTTATCATAGAGCTTTTATAATCGAAGCAAATTAACATTCAAAATTAAAATATTTTCCACCTAGAAAAGATTTTCTTTAAAATAATTTAAAAATACGGAAAAAAGTTTCGGAGAAGCGAAAATGGAATGGAACGAAACAATTAATGACTAAAGAACGAAACATTCACAATTAAGCTATAATTCAACGACGATTAGTTTATAATATTTTGTCAAGGATTTTTTCGTTGAATCAAAGCAAACAGGTGAAAAAGAAGAAAAATAAAAAGATGTATAGAAATGTAACTGATTAGTATTCGGATTAAATAGCTGATTAAAAATCGAAGAAAGGAAGTTGAATGCTAGATAATTTTAAATATCATCTCGCTTACGAATTCTCCTTTCTTTGTCTTATTCATCCTCTGATATATGTGTGCATTTATCTTGTTTGATAATAGATTAATACTAGTGGTGAATTAGCTGTTATGTTCATTAATAATACTTTGAAGTAACAATAAAGCATTTAAATTTCACATGTTTGGTATTAAAATTTGACGCAATGAGCTTTATAAGGGAAAATGTCAAAAAAATGGAAAAAATATTTGTTTTCAGTTGACAATAGAAGTTGGAAAATTCGAAAGGCGACAAAAGGATAGTACTATGTTAAATCCCGAGGAAAATGGTCGATATTATGAAGGTAAAAGATTTCTTCTTTTTTAATATCGCAGATGATAAATAAGATGTCAAAGGTTGCATAATAAAAGTTGCTCAGGACAAAAACGCTTAGCAATTTTATCCAAGCACTATAACTATAAAGATAGTTCTAATTTAACAATTTTATCATATCCGTAAACAGTTCTCTTCATCTTTTCTTCTCTGCTCCTCAAATGGAAATAACTCACTGTTTCAACTATTACGATCTCATCTAATTAGCGTAATATATAATATGTAATATATAAACACCTATATGCGATTACTATAAGTAACGATTATATTCATACTTTGTGATCTTTATATACATGCCTGGGAAAAATGTTTCTTGTTTAAAGTAATTAACATAATTGGATCATAGTACAGTGATGGTAGATTTTAGTCCTGTATTGTATAATACAACAAAAAAGTCATAATTACTTTAGCGCAATTATTTATAGAGAGTTAAATCTAAAGTCAACTGAAGTACATGTATATTTCAAAGGCATCTCAATCCAGAATGATTATTGATTAGTTAAATTTAACATAATGAGGGTTATAAATTTAAAAGCCAAAAAATATAAGAAATAATTACAACCAATGAGTCTTAATTGTATTCTTTGTTCGTCTCTAATCTCTTCAGAATCAGGTCATTTTCTGTGTGCCACAGTCGCAAAATAATCTGATTTTATTTAAGCAAATTAATTAATAGAAATTTTATTTCTATGGCGTATTGTTTCAGGTGATATTGTTTTGGATGCACAACAAGCACATGAGATCTATGAGAGAATGCTACAGCATGGACGACGTACAAAACGGAAATTTATCCGTTCCGAATTACGTCGATGGGATTCCCACAAACCGATCATTTATAGTTTCGATGGATCACACAGTACGTTTTTTTTCAAATTGCAACACATACTGAAATTTTCAACATTAAAATATTTGTGTTTCTTCTTTTTTTTACAAAAAATAAGATCTGCTAATAAGAATTAACAATAGATTATTTATAGTTAATATTTCGAGTGATATAATCAAACTGTAAATTTCGGAAATAAAAAAAGGTTCATTGGATATGAAGATTCCATTCAATTGAAATGGAATTTTTCTTTTTCATTTATTTGAATTGATAAAATTTAATAATCAAAATTATTACGAATGCAATTATAAATTAACTTAGTAAATCTCACTAATTTTTCCTATGTGATATCTGCGCATTTATTAATTTCCATATTTCTATAAATTCCTCAATTTTTGTAGACAAAAGTGAAAAAGAAATTTTGAAGAAAATTTCATTGTAAGGACTGAAAGAATTCCGCTCATTTTTATCTTTCATTCTTCTAAGTGAACCAGAGAGCGGTAATTATGTCACATTTGTAAACAGAAAGTGAGAACTTTTTTCATTCCTTTTTGTATGGTCCTTTGTATACGCAATTAATTAATAATCCACAAATAGACTTGTACTAAATTTACTTTTCAATTTTATCCTTCTTACTATGAAAGAAATTGATATTGAGTGATTGAAAAAAAGGCAGAAAGAAAATAAGAGTGGAGTGTACGGCTAGAAGGAAAGTCTTGTCAAATTATTTGTGCCTAATTAGATTCATTGTATTGAATTATTTGGACAGACTTAATGCTTATAATTCAATTCATTTTTTTTCGCAATCAATTTTGAAAGTTATTTTTGACCATATGGACTTGTCATCTTTACTCAGTATATAGTTTTATAGGTAAAAATTTCTCCGCCCAATGTACTGTAAAATTGTATAAAAATCTTTTCAAATGTCAATATTCTTTTGGAGAAAAATTTCAAATGAATAGGTGAAGAAAAAAATGTTGAAATTCACACAAATTTTTGACTGATTAAAGTGATCTTGTAAAGAATGTTTCTTGAAAATTAATTGAGTTTTTTTCTTTATTTTACCATCCAGTTTTAACGTTAAGAAAATATTATTAATAAAATTGAATTTTTCTGAAATACTTTTATAATATACTCTACAAAATTTTTGTGAAAAAAATTACTGCTTGTAAAGAAAAATCATCAATAAATTTTACAATTTATTTAATCAATAAAAAGTGAGAGAAAAATTTTTAATTCCATTATTATCAAATATTAATTACTTGCACCTCTCTTCCTATATGAACAATAATGTAACGATAATTTTAGCTGCACGTGAACAACGAGTAATTGAGTTGGCGCTTGAACATTGGCACAATATAACATGTTTGAATTTCGAGCGCAGAGATAACGAGATTCACGAGAACCGAATCGTCTTCACGGATGTGGACGGATGTGCATCAAATGTTGGTAAACATCCACTTGGGGAGCCACAATTTGTTTCATTAGCACCGGAATGCATTCGAGTATATTCTATTCCATTATTTCAAGTGTAAAATCATCTAAAATGTTTATGGCTGAGGTCAGAAGAATTTAGAAAAATACATTTAATGTGATTGGCTTAAGTATGATAATAAAGATTATCATTTTGGAATGTAACATGTAAGTAATGTCTTACAAACTTGAAACTATAAGCATTCAGTTAATTTCTAAGGAAAACAATTCTAAGATTACAGTTAGGAGTGATAGCACATGAAGTGGCGCATGCATTGGGTTTTTGGCATGAGCAATCGCGACCTGATCGTGATAATTATGTTACGGTTCGATGGGAGAATATCGACCGTGATAGCAAGGGACAGTTTCTAAAAGAACTGCCAACTGATGTTGATAACGGTGGTGTACCGTATGATTATGGTAGTATAATGCATTATAGGTAAAAATCCACTTCCAATATTTATTAGTGCTCAGGTTTTCATCTAAAACACCTAATGCAATATCACTCCTTGTTAAAATTCTGATTTCACGAAGACGAATCCTAGAAATCATGGAATAGAAGTCGTGGAATTGTTAATGAAATGATTCACTTTACTGTTCGGCCAAAATATATTATATATGAAAAAGTAAATGAGGTTTGAAAAGAATGACTTACTTCTCTTGTTTCTAATTTATTTAAAGCATTTCTATCGATGTTTAACCCAATTGCAGGAGTAAAGCATTCGGTAGATACGAAGATTTATTTACATTGAATACAAACATTGTGGATTATCAGAAGACCATTGGACAGCGAGATCAATTATCATTCAATGATATTCGTCTCATGAATGTAATATATTGTAGCGATTCATGTGCACAGAAATTACCCTGTCAACGTGGAGGTTACACGGATCCAAGAAGATGTGGACGATGTCGTTGTCCAGATGGATTCACTGGAAAAGTATTTATATTTTTTTTACTCTGAATTCATCTCTTGAAATCATGCAAAACTTTCACATGTACATAAAAGACAGAATTCAGAAGTTATATGAAACATTAGGAGAGCAAATTAATCAAAAATATTCAAAAACACTGTTGAAAAATCCAATTCTATTATTATATCAGAAATTGAAAATTCTAACGACAGTCCTTTTGACATATAAAATAGAATGAGAAAATTGAGTAAGGTTTGATCAATTTTTTTTAGGACGATAACTTTCAACTTATGCTTGAAATAGTTTGAAAATTAAAACTAATATACACATACTACTATTATCTTAACTGCACTGTTGCAGCTTTGCGAACGAGTAATGCCAGGATATGGAGCAGATTGTGGTGGCCGTATGGAACTGACATCAAGTTGGAAGCGTATTACAAGTCCAAACTATCCCAAAGATTTTAAAGAGGGACAAGAATGTAGTTGGCTTCTGGTAGCTCCACCTGGTCAGCGTGTACAATTACGCTTTTATGGTGAATTCGAGATGTACTGCAAGGTGCGACATTCACTTTGCATGGATTATATCGAAATACGCAATTCAACTGATTTCGCCAATACCGGAATGAGGTAGAGCACTACTAATTCATTTTACAGAAAAGATTTAAGGCTAATTGGACCATATATTGTTCATCTATTCAAATAAATGAGACGGAAATGATTTTGGTTGGATCGAACCTTTGCAGAAAGCATTTTCATTACAAGTCTAAATTATTCTTTATGTTTCAGATATTGCTGTTATGGAACGCCACAATCATCGATAATGTCAGCTACTGAGGATATGTTAGTGTTGTTCCGATCATTCTACCGCGGTGGCAAAGGTTTCCAAGCGCAGGTACGCGCTCTGCCAACAACCGGTTCGTTCTTGGCGTGGTCCGAGTGGTCTGCGTGCAATGCATCGTGTGGCGCCTGCGGTATCAGGCACCGTCGACGTATGTCTGTCGATGGTGCCTGCATGTTAGTTTAGAAGTCCTTTCCCCAACACCTACCTTACTCGCGCATTTAACAATCATTTCTAGCTGAACAAATTTTTTTCATTATATTCATCGTAATTTAGGAAATTTCGCTCAAAGTGAAGCAATATATATATGTATCTAACTTGGTTAAATATCGTAGCACATTTTTTTGAAGAAAGTACTAACATAACACTGTAGGTTAGTGGACTCTGATTTTAACAGGACTACATTGATGAGATATTGCAAATTTAAGGTGTCTAATGGATAACTGCCCCTCTAACAACCAAACTTATTGGTTACTTCTTACTTGCATCTAAGAGATATGGAACAACTGAATCAAAGCGACTAATTAGAAGTAAAAACAATCAGCTAACATTCTGCACTGCACGATAAAGTCTCATCGATTACTGCATTAATTTGCCTAATTTGCAAGTGATGATTACTGAATATTCTTTTAAACTAATATCATTAGCTGAAAAGGTAACTGATTATTATTATAGTGTTGAACATTCGGAGAATGAGGTCTGCAGATGAGCTCAATATAAATTTGAACGAATATACTGCAAGAGATTCTTAGCGCTATTCGACGACAAATGCAAACGGTAAGAAAGACATTAAAACAAAATCTCAATGCACAAGAATGAGTCCCCAAATCGAATTATAAATAAGCCTGAATCTTTTTCTTTAGTATCATTAATATGATGATGGGTAATGTTGAATAGTAACATGAAACATCGAGCTGGAATCTCAAAATTTCCAATAAGCATCTGAAAAGATGATGGAAGATTTCAATCAGATAAGTCGAATATGCAAACTACTATGCTAATCTCAAAAGAAATTAGCACGAAAGAACCTAAATGAAGGTAGTTCATACAAAAAGTGATTAAAAAACCAAAGTTTCTACAGACTTGCATTCCTTTTGAGATTAGCATAGTAGTTTGCAAAAAGCAAAAATGCTAACTTGCAAATACTACTTCTAAACGAACTGGTTTATAGAATTATTAACAACTATTTTAAACTTTTATATTTTAGGAAAAAACTGGTGCCAGAATCGCGTAACGGAATCAGTGGTGCATACAATACAGTTCACAATGAACAGTGTTTATAGACCTGTAATTAGAATATCTTTATAATATATATATACAGAAAAAAACACAGAAACGAAAAAGGTGATAACAACAGCTCAATGAAAACAAAACGACTATCACAAGTACGACTACCTTCATCAACGTGTGCTAATCTGTGGAAGTATTTGAAGTGTTTGAAACGAGTGAACCATAATGATCTCATAATTGCATAAATGTTCTAACAGAAATATCTTAAATTGCTAATACCGATTTTAATATATCACACAAAAAAAGAGAACATTTGTGAATGCTCGATGATCAATTATTTTAAAAAATACAACCGAATACTATATACAAATTATCAGCTTTTATCTGCTTTCTTTAAGAAACGTGGATCAGAAACTAAACACATCCAATCCAAATTTTTTAATGCTGTATTCAGCTTTACCAGCTTTCGTCGTTGCACTTCAAATGTCTCCTCCTTGGCTGTCTAAAATGCACAGTGCGAAATAATTAGTAATTTAATAAATAGTATTTAAATGGCAAAATAATTAACATTATACGGCACAGGAAGTAACAAAACTTTCATATACATTTTCCCTACAACATAAGTCGTATTCGCTATATACAGGATCTGTTTAGATCTACGATTTTTCTATAAAAATTTTCAAATAATACGAATAAATCATAAAGTCACGACAGCAATATTGTTATGGATTTTTTGATCACAGACAAACATAAAGTTAATACCAGTTCAGAGAATTTATGTGGAGGGCTTGGATCGGTCATCAATGTAATGAATTCATCCTCACTGATATTAGCCACCTTTGGTACGAAATCAATTCGTAGTCTTATTTCCGTGATCTTCGATAAAATATATTCGCAATACGAAAGCAGTTGCTCCGGATCGCTTATACCCTGCTGTTGGTGCCAACGATCGACCGACTTCGTCAAACTTGTCATCAGTGTATAGGTCCTGTAAAGAAAATGAATCGTGTTACATGAATAATCAGTTGCTAGGATGCTGCTAATCGAATTTGCAATTATCCAACATCTTCCCTTTCCTTCAAAATCTTTGTCAAAGTAAACGAATTTTACTGATGAGCAAATATATAGAAAAAATAGCAAATGCAAAATATAAACCTTAGCAGTAACTCCTGGACCAGTTCACGACCGATACATGCCAAAGAAGCAACTGAATATTTCGAAAGATCATTCAGGATCTCGGGAGAATACGGTGGAGGATTCATTGGCCGAGCTGTTTTCGTTTCTTCTTTTTTTGATTTTTCACCTGCCTGATCCACTGCTCTACAATTTTAATGGTTTGAATTGATATTTACCTTCTATTCTATCACTTTGTACTTCTTTCTAATATCGAAGTGTCTATGATATCATAAAGAAATATCAATACCGCTTTCTCTTAACAAATAACACTTTCATGCATACCTTTGAATAGATTGTTGTGACTGTTGCTTTTGCGATTGCTGCTGGGGTTGATAAGATTGTCGATTTTGAAACTGTTGCTGTTGCTGCTGCTGCTCGTTTGAAGCTTGTGATTGCACTGCCAGCGAATAACTAGATTGAGGTTGTGATGTTGGTCGCATTCCTGGTGAGGATTCTTGAGGTGTCCCCGCAGAATACGGCCTTCCCGATATACCTTGCATACTTGAATTTCCACTACTATATATCTGAGCTGTCGCTACGCCTTGCATATTCATTATCTGCTGCTGTTGTTGTTGCTGACGTTGATCAGTTGTAGATGGTGCATAACCCATCATCACAGTACCACCTGCAGCAATTAACTAACACTTCAGCAAATATTAAAAATCCTCTTATAGAGCTCCTTTTTCTTTCACAGCTGTGCATAATAAGGTCTGCCAAAGTGCTTTTTCGCATTTCAATAATTGATTTTATCAACAATAATTCTTTGGTTATCTTGATAGATAAGGTCCGCCCTTAATACTTCATCAATTCCTGATCATCATGTCATTTGATCTCTTATGGTGATAATCGATTGGACAGTGATTTAGTCATACCTGTGTATTCATATTGTACAACTTACACCTAGTTCTTGATGTAAGGCTAAGTGTAATACGAACTGAAAAAATATACCCTGAGTCTGCTGATAATATACTGGCTGATTCAGACCAATGCCTGAGTTCTGCATCGTCCTGAAACTTGTAATTAAAATAAACCGATCACCGAATGACACCTCTCGTTTTTTTTTGTAATAAGTTCAATATACTTTCTACAATTGCAACAGCCAGAATTATGATGCAAAAATCATATATCTGTTTATTAGAAGGTGAGAAGTAATATAAACATCGTTTATTTCATTATTCGAATTTTTGTAGGGATCTCTTTTTATTCAAATAAACTTCCTTCCATTAAAGGAATCAAAAAAGACTCCATTAGTTGTTAAGAGTAAAAATTTATTTACGAGATTACATACAAAAAATAAGATATGATTTGAACGTAATCACAAAAGTAAACAAAGAAGAATATCATCCACCAAATATAACTGCTATGAATCAATAAATGATCAAAATTTTTTATTGAAAGAAATTATATTCCCATAATGTATTTACTTCTACAAAATTTCAAGCATTTCAGCTAAATATTCGCCATAACAAAAACAAATTTAAAAATAACACTTAGTTTCACGCTTTATTATTACATGTAGCTTAAATATTATTCAGATTTTGCAGCTGGACCATTTTCCCCTGCAGTTGTTACAATTATAATAAAATTTACTATTCAGCTCAAGTTATCACTATCTGAGTTTCAAAACCAGGAGCAAGTTTTGCCAATTCATTGCGAGCCCTGATAAAAGCACCAATTAAAGCTCCAAGCTGCAATCGATCTGAACAACCCTGTGACAAATGGTACTCGATATCTGCCATACCGACCATCAGTCGGCTCAATAATTCTGATGGTATAACAAGACGGAATATGAAATCATGCATTGAGTTCAATATATCACTGAGTGCAAATGTACGTTCACTTCGAATTTCCTCTATTTCTGCAAAATAAAAAAAAATGAAAAACTATTTATTCAAGTAACTTCTAAAGATGAGAAGTTTGTGTAATTGAAAAATCCAGTTGATATTTACTAACAATTTTAAAGTATTACTTATGTAAGCATCTTCTACTGAGTCATTTAATAGTATTCTCACAATTTTCTCAACATCGGTTGGTAGAGGATAACCCACGCATTGATAAACGTTCCGTTCATCAACTATCTTGAAAGCCATTGCTGTGCTCTGCAAAAGTATAGCGTAATGAAATTTAAAGATATAGAGAGTCAGGTTAATTTTTTCAGCATCATCCACATTAATAGTTACCATAAAATTAATTATTATTTACGGGATGAAAATAATTGAAAAAATGAAAACCGGCCATAAGAATATATTATGCAGTATCTGATGTGTGGTTATCTGTAATCATATGTCTTTCCCCAATCGTGAGGCATATTATTATTAAGAACTAAACGAATAAAAATTAACCATAGGTCGCACAGTAGAGGTTTACCTGCAAAATGTTGATAACCCGTCTCATGTCTCCTTCAGCCAAATTCAGTAGCGCTTTTTGACCGCCTTCCGTTACAGTTAGCGATTCTGCTTGCATGATATGATGTAATCGTGGTGCTATTTGTTCCTAGAAGAAAATCTTATAATAAGTCTTTAATATGCAAATTTTTCATTTCCTTCAACTAAAATAGTCTGAGCGTACCTTGTTTATTGGAACTGCTGATAAATACAAATATTTAGAACTGGAGCATTATTAAAGAAAAAACAAACATTTGAAAGTGGAGCGAAACGGAGACGTGTACACCGCGACTGAATTGCGGGAATGATTTTCGATAAATAATTACATATAATACAAAATCGAACATTGTCTGTGAATTTCTCAATTACACGTCTAAAAGAAAAAATTATTCCAAAAATTTAACAAAGAACAAATTAAATCTTGAATTAATATAATACAAAAATGCCTCAAGGCACTCTGTGCATCCTTTGTCATAGCATCAGCTTCATCCAGGATGACCAATTTCGATACATTCTTTTGGTTCCTGTCTACATTTAAAGTACTCGTTTGAGCAAAATTAATGATTTGTTCTCGAACAGTCCCGATACCTCGATCGTCGGATGCGTTTAACTGCAAAATATAGCAAAAAAGACTTGAGAATCCAAGTCATTATACTATTTGCATCAATCAAAAGATGAAAATACAATTAGGTGATGTCGACAGGGAAGTTATAAAAAGAAAGAAAAGAAGGAAGGAAAAGCTATAGAATAATGTTGATAATATATCGTAAATTATATCTATTTGAGAGAAGGCTCAGCGATAGCAATGGAATAGAGTTTTCCTGTTATTTCCAAAAATGGCAATTAATCCTTATCAAGTCCGGTGTCATTTTGAAGAATTTGAATTTAACGAATAAACCAAAGAAGTATACTTCCAAAACCATTGATGACAACTGCTTCGGTGTATACATCATTCTTGCCGCAGCTAATATGGTACTCGTTTTCCCTGTCCCAGGAGGACCATAAAATAGTAAATGTGGCAACCGGTTTTCATTGATCAATTTCATAACTAAATCATAAATATGAATTTTCACAAATATATATTATTATTTATCAAAAAGGCTTTTATCATGAATTTCACATGGATCTGACGTATTTCTCGCTATTTCCCGTAAGAATGACAAAAAACAGAACTTACGTGCGTCAGTGATTTCTTCATGAGCGATAAGTTCGGTAAGGGCAGCTGGACGGTACTTCTCCACCCATGGCATATTGACACTACCATCTCCCCTGATCTGTTCATCCGAGACCATTCTCACCAAATTACCTACTTGACCGAATTCGAGCAATTTCTCTCAGGTGTTTTAATTCAGGTCGGGATACGAGTTGCAAATAATTGCTTCTGAGGCTGTAAATGTTTCCTTGAAAGCGGGAGGTTATCCGGTGGAGTGTCGTTTTTGGTTTCTCTCTTCGACTTTGTCGACTCCCCTAAGGATTCATGGGTGACTTCAACTAATCTCTCTGTGTATATTGCTAATCCGATTTAATCAGAATATCAGTAGATGGATAATAGACACTAGGTGTAAGGGCAATCGCGATGGCAGAAAACGTGCCTAGCTTTATGCCGCAATACTTCTTAAATTAACTAGTAGTGAAAGTATTTAGGCCTGATTTATAGTTACTTCTTTAATAAAAAGCAGTTTCATTTACTGATGACAATTACAGCGAACTGCGATTGATAGCATTAGATTTTTGCCTGTTTATATTTTTTCCTGTTGATATAGGTATCATCTTCTGACAAAGCCTAGCTCAGTTCACTGTTAATAAGGTTTACTTGCTGATGAGCATTAATTAGAAGTAAAATTCAATGTTTTTGCGGGTTTATTGTTTAGGTTGAAGTTTGAAGATGGATACTGCTGGAAGTGGTGTGGCGTCATCAGGTTCATTGCGCACAAAAATATCATTAAAGGGTAGATATTCGCAACTGTCGTTAGTTTGTCCCTTTCATTTGATGAAGCCTGAGCTGCCACGTTAGTTTCATTTTTATTTATTTCAGCAATTAAAATATGAGTAACAGAAGGATTTAGCTATATCGAGAATTCGTATTATGAAGGTGTGAAAAGGGCTGATATGCGTTATACACCATTTCTGACAAATGGGTTAAAAAATATGGGGTTAAGGCAAATGTGTTAAAAAATATCACTCAGGAAGTTTAAATACTCTCAGTAATACAATCTTTTGTTATTTGAAATTACCACTCACCTGGAGAAAAGTGGTGAGGTTCAATTAGGTCATGTGTTTAAATTAAAATTTAATTTAATTTTTTGTAAGATTTTTTTTCGACCGATTCAGTTTTTGGGTATTTTTAAGAGAAAAGGATTGTATTCATGAATTTATAGAGCAAAGCGTTTTACTTGGCAGTAACGACTTATTGGCTGAATATGATATGAGTTCATCTTATCAACGGTTTTGTGGCTCGAAGCGGTTACGCGAAGATCTTGGCTCCTTTCTCCCTCATCTTGTTGGCAGTTTCAATTTTGAAAATGCTTTGGAATTTAGGTTTCCTTCAACACTCCTTCTCTTCAACACTGATCTTCATTTGAGAGAATTTCATATAGAAAAACATATCGACATGTTAAGAATATATTCTTCGAATAATATATTAAGAAGGTATTAAGGCATGATGTAAATTTGCTCGGAAATTTCAAATAAAATGAAATGGGGCGAAATAATCTTCAGTTTTTTATTGTACTACTATATAAGAAAGAAGTCTATATCCATGAATGCTACATCCATGGATTTTTAATTAGTGTGAGTTTCATTGTTCAGTGTTTTAGTTCGCTGCGGATGTTGGTAGAAAAACCACCTATCACCGGAAAAGAAGTTACTAATCTTTCTGCGAGTGCGATGGCAGGATTTAGACTCACACCGGGTGCCGTTCCTGAACCTTATAGGTAATTCATGCGTATAAATGTATCATGGCATATTACCAATTTTATTTAAGAAGTAGATACATAGTGTGGAATACACGGATAAAATTTGTTAAGTCGGCGAACTATATTTTACATAAATTAGATTGCGAGACAAAAATGATAAATACAAAGCTAGAACTTAAGCAGATTTTAAACACTCTTATTTTATCAAATATTTTTAGATATTTTGATAACAAAATGGAAGATCTATGCGGTGATGCAATAAATTATGATGAAAATGGTGAAGAAACAAAGCATAAAAGGAAATATAAATGGAGCTTGGATGATCTTGATGGTAAGTTTTACACCTTTTGCTTTCATCCGTAAGCTCCACTTCTAATGTTATGTGTAACATACCGTTTACTTTGAAGACGCTGATTCGGATCGAAAGTACAGGAAGCATCGCAGCGAAGATAAGGATAGGAAGAAAGAAAAAAAGAAAAAGAAGGATAAAAAACGAAAGGTATTTATTTAAACTACTTGCGTACCGTTCATTAATTGGAAAATAACATTGAATTGTTAACGCAATAACATTGTCTTGAATCTGAATATAATGATGACTAATGTTAAGCCGTTCTCCTAATTTAATGAACAGTTGGACGTAGTGGTTCAAACTCTATGTCTGACTTTCGTTAGCAAGTATTCAGCGATTCTTTAAATGATTGAGCCTTGGAAAGGGGGTATATTGCACAGTGCTCCAACTTTTTCTGATTCAATATCATTGTATAATGTTTCTTGCAAATTTCTTTTCAGAGAGATGCAAAAGACGATGATTCAAGCAATAAAATAAGAAAGATTTGAGGAATTTTACTGATTTAACTGCTAAGGAAGGCAATCTATTTATTACAAAGTAATGCATTCTAATCTATATTGCAAGTTTATTTCCTGCTGACATGAGATTCTAGATAGTACTTAGTACTGCTGTTAGCAACATCATCGATATTCATGCCTTATTTGCATTCAAATACGATCCCGTTTGCTGAATTATGATGCAAAGATAAATATAATTGGTTACGTCGTTATCTATTGTATCAGAGGATACCTAGCGCTGCTGTTAACCTGCCGTCCATACTAGTTTTGGCTGTCACCCAACTCCCTATCAAGTGTCTCGTTAAGTATAATTTTTACAAAATTTGCCTTAACATTCTCTTTTCTTTTGCCGCAACAGTTTGAGCTAATGATTACCTTGTTCCTTTTCATATATTTTTACTTTTCTTCATTGTTGAAGAAAGTTTTCAGAATTGGTTTCTAAAAATTATCATATTTATTCAACTGTTTGCTATTAATTTGTTATTTCACAATATAACGTTATCTTTCTTTCCCAATCACTGAGGAACATACGATTTATGTAAATTAATTGCATGATTTTTATATATTTAAATAAAGCCTTAAATAGCGTATAGTAAGCAAGAGATTTTGTAGTGAAACTATTGGAGTTTGTTAGGGATTAGATGCCACATTTGTGAAGACTTTTTTGAGATATTACTAGACAAGTTTTAGTGCAGTGTAGTTTTTAAGACATGTTATCGAGATGCTTACTCATTTTTAAGCTTATTTGATAAAAAATCACTGAACTTCTTGGATAATGTGATGAAACTGATGGGTTCTTGTCGGAGTTTAACAGCTGTTGTAGGAATTTTTTTGCTCGATTTTTTTTCGTGATATGGATTAAATAGCAGAAACAGTCCAAGTAGATCGAAGATCATGACAATGAAGCAGTTGCATTTGAAATACGTGTTACACAACTTTCGCCGTAAATTAGACTTCTGTTAGAGTTACAAAGAAGAATAAGAATTGTATATCCGTGGAATAAGAAGTTTATGACAAGACTTTTATCTCTCACACGTCCTCCAGTATCTGATCCATTACCAGTTGCTTTATGATATCATCAAATGCAAAAACGTTTTGCATATGTGGTAGAAAACATCGGTCGAGTAATCGATTTGTGGAAGATTTAGTGATCAGTTGCGAATAGAACAGCAACTTTAGCAAAAGCGCGCTGATATTGTTACTAGATTTCATGCTATCATGTAATAACATTCAAAATATATTTCTCAAGTTTTGCCATCAAACTTGAGAAATTTACGTCTATTACAATGAATCATTACAGTTAACTTCCGGTAGTTGTTAGAATTTTTCTCTCCTCACTCTTAATATCGTCAAATAAGATAAAATATGGAAATCTTAGCACAAGCCAAAATGTGAATTAGTCATAAGATTTCTCTGTAGCAAGCACAAACTATTGACATAAATTTACATTAACGACAAAGAAAAAATGGGAAGATCAAAAGGGAACAGGAAATTAAGGTTATTGTCATAAATGTGCAGTGAAAAGCGAAGAAGTAGTAACTATTCCCATAAAT
Organism: Cruorifilaria tuberocauda; assembly: GCA_013365365.1. NCBI lineage: Eukaryota > Metazoa > Nematoda > Chromadorea > Rhabditida > Onchocercidae > Cruorifilaria > Cruorifilaria tuberocauda. Next base: position 58,916 of record JABVXU010000128.1, on the reverse strand, counting down.
ACTTTCCCTGATAATAGGGAAGAGTGGAATAATTGTAATATACTGAAACAAACTATACTTAAAGAATGAGTTTAGAGTAAATCACTTTTTCTAGCATTATTAATGGTGTAAGGAATTAATTATTTTTATCCAAATAAGTTGAAAATAACATTTCGAGAGATAGTATTTGCTTCATAGTAATAGCAGACAAAGCATTTAAATCAAAATATCATCGTCTACACTGGAATTTAATATGTAAGTCAAAGTGGCAGCTCTTTCGATCTTGAATTGATACCTTGAAATTGAAACTATCATGATTATTAAAATGAAATTAAACGAGTGTCTAATCATTGTCAACATTCTCTATCTTTGCCCGCTCATTTAGATGAATTATTGACTATAATTCAGCATAATTAAGAGACAGAGAGAAAAAGATACATCACATTATTACGGTATCTCAGATATCTGAGATAATACAAATCTCACTAGGAATATAAAAAATTAGAATATAAACAGAATGTCACACCACGAAGGGCTAAATTTATCATTTTTGCGCATAGCATTGCAAATAGTGTGAATTTTCTAGTACACTGAAAAGTTTTCATGAAGTATTGAGATATGACACACGTCTTACCTGCACTTTTTCAATGTTGCAGACAGTGTCATCGGCGTATTTGTGAATAGTAAACTCATTGCTGTAGTCATTTTCCTTATCACAGAGTATCATAAATATCACCTTCTTTGGCCGTATTCAAACCTACGCTAAATTTGTACTAAAAGATCATTTCAGAAACCCTGAAAAGGATTTGAAATTAACAGTGGTAAGAAATTATACTACAAATGCCGAATCAAATTTTTTCAATTCCATAAATCGACCTGACTTATTATGATTAAAGCAAATTTTACTTAGCTAAGTTTGTCTTAATTAGTTTGATTAGATTAATTTTTAATTGATTTCGATTGAATGACTTAATTTGACCTAAGTTTGAAGCAGCAATTCTGAATGCGAAACCAGAAACATGCATGAAATTAAGATTTTCGTTGTATTAATAATGTCACTGTTTTCAGCATATCAATAAGCTACAAACTAGATTAATCCAAAGTATAATGTACAATCATTTCATTTAGTTCATTTTTCTCCAGCGGGGAAATTATCTGTATCAATAAAAATCACTTGATGTCATGTTTACTTGCAGAATTCAACATACTTTCTGAAAATTTTCAGAGAATGATAAGTATAAATGGATCTATAAATTACACACTTGTACAGAATCGCTTCATGAGATTGTCAAAATTAATAAATGATAAAAAATATTGTCCAATATATTTCTACACAATTCATGTTTTTTTTGCAAATGTATTGCAGAAAGTTATAAAAAATAAGAGCAATTTACAACGTCTCTCCTAATGTTCAAAGTGCATGCACATCTCACATTTTTACTTTTAATAACACTTGCATCTCGGACAGCAGAGAAATGGTTTATTTTTGCCAAACGCCAAAAAACAGAAAACCTGTGATATAAACGAAAGGCACTAATATGAATAAAATGTACCAGGAAAATGCATGTCAAGAAACAGAAGATATAGGGTTTGCCGGTGGATCCAATCTTTCAATTACCTGATCTATGCACTGAAAAAAGATAGCATTTCGAGCATCATTATCATTATTTTCTATAGATTCAATTTTCATCAGTTTATATATTCCAATAGCATTTAGTCCCATTCACCCCAGGTTAAATTTACCTTTTTTTTTGTTTTAACAATGACAATGAAGCAAAAATTTCACATTTTAAATCACCTGATCTTACAAATTCAAATCTTCGCTAAAAACCATGAAAAAGCTTACTGATAGGAATTCTGCGTAAATTTACGATGTTTTCAATGGATATAAAAAACTTACTGCAAGCGGTCCGTGTAATTGCATTTCCATCCAGCATGGCGTCGATGTAACATCTTGACGATGATACTCTGGACCTCCCCATCCTTTTACGAATGATATCCGAATGAAACACATTTTTGTCAACTCATAAACATTATTGTAACCTTCTCGCTCAGCTCGTCGCAACATCTAAATAACGTTAAATTAACTATCAGTTTGGTTGATGGTAAAGTAATGTTCGAAAAAAAAAATATCCTCTACTTGCATCATTTAAACCATCCACTTCAAATGATCTTGAAGCACTGTTGCAGCATACGCAAGACTTTTATAGAGTCAAGACATCAGCGAGAGAAGTATTAAAGTGAATGGTATCCTTATGCAGTTCATGAAAAGTCAAGCTAAAAATTTTCCGCTGGAAATATAACCTACCTGCACAAATAACTGATGATGAAATATGTACATAAAATGTCCAGGAGGTATCCTACAAACAGCACTTGGCATACAATTAAGTTTATAATTGCTATTTCTAGATTGTACGAATACTGGAGCATCCGAAAGATTCGTCACAATTACGTCGTGCGTCGTTTCTTCACATGTCAACTTCACACCTACAGAAGACAATTGTATTCGGACAAACATTGTTGATAAGTACATAATCAACTATATCATGTACATATCATATTTAGATTTTATTGTAAATATTATATGTAATCTTTCATATAAAATCTGTCCATCATCATCCACCACAATAAGACTTAACTTTGGAAGAGTTGAAACTAGTCCAGTTTAGATTTCGAACTCATAAAAAAAAAGACTTTTTTCTTACTGCTACCAAATTCTATCAAATTTAATTGCAGCAGGAAAAGCCTTTTTCCTAAGCAATAGGATTTTATTTAATGATTCATTTAATTATTTAATAAATGATTTTTACATTTCCGAGAAATCCTTTACCTTTTCCTATATGCTTCCGAGTATTTTCTATTGTTGCATTTCGATTAACATTGGTCAGCAGACCAAGACAGATCCGATCATCAGAATTTGAAGGGTCTGTAAATCCATCAACAACTACTTCCAGATTTCTTATCTAAAGATAGCAAATATCAACAAACAAATTACATTTGTAGTTATTTCTTAGTTGATTTTCAGATAAAAAAAACACCATCAGCAAAACTCTTTTTATCAATATTATAAAAATTATCTCAAATTACATTACGTTTAAGATTATAATATAAGAAACAATAAATGATAAAAATGATAAATAGGGAACAAGATGAAAAAAAAAAGACTGATCAAAATAAAATGATAAATGAACCTTAAAAAGTTCACCGACACGAGAGTTGAGCTCATAATAGCCAAGCGAACACCAGAAACTCGGTTCTGGATAGCAATAATTCGAGTCTATTTCCGGCGATATTGTTTCGCAGTCTTCGCTGAACACTGATAAAGGACTGGCTGAAATAAGAAATTTCCTTTCAACCTGTTATTAAAAAAGTACATTTCTCAAGTGCAGATAAAAAAACGTACCGGATGAGTAAGAAGAAGTATCGCGATATGCACAATATTCCATTGGGGCATTTAGCGATGAAGGTATTTCAAGCGACTGGTGATGTCCATACTATAACTTTGCATATTATTTGAATGAATCCATGGAATTCAAAAGATATTTTTAATCAAATCTAAATGTTAATTGGGACAAAAAATTTGCCAAATTAAACGAATATTAGCTGAAAATAAATGGCGGAGAAATTCATTCAGTTAAAAATACATAAGTACTTACCATATTAGGATGCATGGAGCTCACTGATGGTGGCATATCTCGATGAAAAATATTGGAAAATGGAAGAGAATGGGAAACTGCTACCGGGATGATCTAAAAATAACTGTATTTACCCAAAAAATTTTTCGAATACCTAATGGCAATAAGAATTGCACAGATTGCATTAGTGTAACTTCAAAGGCTGACAGTTGCAAATACTGCCAGAATGTTTGAGATAATATTAAAGATTAATCTCAATGACATCAAAACAATGATTTATTGTTATGGTATCGTCAAAATATTAAACAATACCTGGGACTCAATCTTTTGGTAATGGTAAGGATTAATACAAATTAGAGGTTGCTTGCTATCATAAGAATATAAACATTCAGGTATAGACTTAAGCTCATGATGTGACTGCAGATCCCGCCATCTCCATACTTTACAATATATTACATGCGGAAGTCCTTTTCGATGCGATACCTTTAAAAAATACGATTAAAAAATTATGCAGTATTATTTCAGAGGAATGAAGTTTTCTTTTTAAAGCTAAAAAATTGATATGATGCATAAGGCTTTGACTATTGTCTAGAAACATAATGTAATATATACACTTTACCCGATGTAAATAAAACAAGCATAAAATCCAAAATAGAGGAGCAAGTGTTCAAATAATAATTTACTACTAACGAATCAGCTTATCCTGATAAAGAAGGGAAATCCGAATTGTATCTTATGGAAACACAAATCTTAAAAAAATCATTTATATAGAGCACCTGAAGTCGTCCATCAAGTGAACGAGGTATTGTGACACATTTGCTATGAGATCCGGGATTTGCAAGTGCAAATTCAAGGTCCTCTATAGTACCTTGACCATTTTTCTTCTTTTTTAATTTTTTAACAAGAGAATCCACAGCCTAGAAAAAATGAAAAAATTTCACTATGTCACACAAAAAATTTTTTAAATCAGCCTAATTTGGAAATAAAATATGCTTCTTTAATGGGATTAAGAACTAAGGAGTTAGAAAGTATTAGAGGTTTGTTTCATACAAGTTACAGATAAAATTAGAGATTTGATTTACATAAATTACATTTTTTAACGATGCTTTCCCTCCTAACTCTGTGTTGATCACAATAATTGGAGAAATAAAAAATAAGAAATTACTCGGAACTCTAGAAAGTGCACTCGAATACAATCAAAACTAATTTGTGGCTAAGCATTTTAAATTATTCTGCAACAAACGATGATGCCGAACTGCAGTGATTGAAATAGATGGCTGTGTAAATAAATTGATGGAAAAAAGATAAAAATTTTCTGCGTTTCAAAATTGTAGAAAATATTATGCTCGTTATCACTTTTAAGAGGGTAAATGATAAATTCTGCCACCAGAAACCGCTAAAAAAGAGCAAAAAGTGAGCATTCATTTGATAAGATTTAAAGACTTACGTTATTTCGAAATTTTGCCCTCATTTCTCGTACATCAAGTATATTCAACTTCTTCTCCTATGATCACTTTTAAAATCTTTCCCCCATTCAAAAAATGAAGCAAAAAGCTTTTGATTAGGAAAATTCCGGTTTCGTACAAAAATTGGACTACTTTTAGCGCATTCGTATTATTAAAATAGACATCACGCATGTTTAATGAAGAATATGATGTAATCTAGAGAGAGTATATAAAATATGACGTATTTCAAATAAATTTCAATGAATCATCTGCTTCCCTTTCCCTGATAATTCTGAGTAAGCTATCTGATACAATAGTGATCAATGAAAAAGAACTCATTGTAAAAGATAAAAGTAATTTAGGTCTTCACATATGAAACAAAAAGTTCAACTATTCCAAACCTTTTCTGCCCACTTTTCCTCCTCATCACCCTGCTTCCATCCAAGCAGCTTTTTCACTGCAGGCTCATGAAATAAGCTGCTCATCATATCCTGTAAAGCAACTAATAACTCCTTTGTCCTCAAATTATATAACGGATTCACACTGTCAACCGTCCTGTAGAACACATTATCAACTTTTTAGAATATACTTTAACTATTCGAGTCTTTATAATCTAAACATTTCATATGACCTGCAAAAAAATACCGCAAGAGAAATTAAGGAAAGAAAAACAAAGGATCGTAGTAAATCGCCACATGTAGCACCTACATTGTTCGCTGATAATGATAAAAATGAAGAGCAAAAGAGAAGAGTGATGGAAATAATTGATAAGTGTTGACGACAGTGATCCGTTACACTCTATCCATTATAAATTGTCTCTGTTTCTATACACAAAATTGTCAAAAGAATCACCGAAAAATTCCCCGATTACCAAGAAAATGAAATCATTCGGGGAATGAAATGATAAATACTTTTTTTACCAGTGCTATATTCAAACGAGAAAAGAAAATCTCATATTAACAAGTAAATCAAATGGTCATCAAAAAGCATGAGCATGAATATCATAATATCATCGACAATCCATTCTAACATTATATTTATCAAACAGTTACTTGAATAGATAAAACTGCAGGAAATGAAAAATGATTCTGAATTTCTGAAAAAGAAAATTTGAATATTTCGGCAATTAATTTTAGTACAATTACTGCCCACATGACAGTTTACTTCTGCGGCCAGCTCATTACTGCATATATATCATGGAATAATTCTTTCAATTATACTCATTTCCTTCACTTGATTTCTTCCACAACAGTGATATAACATTCAGACTGTTTGTCATCCAAATCATCGATAAGATTAAAGATTAATATGCTGCTTACTTAGTACCACTGAGCAACGTATCGTAACAAAATATTACAAGCATAATTACGGGCAATTTATAATATTTTATGAAGTATAAGTAGAAGAGTGATAAACAGAATATGTCCACTTTGCTATATAATAATGGTCGGAGAAGAGATGTGAGTGAACGAATCACCACTGGATTGTTTCCTAAGACCTAAGGTCACGTTGTATCTCAGCTTTTTCACCATCTAGTTAGAAGCGAATTATGTGAAAACTAATAATTGCATGGCATATGTCCTGGTAACCTTTGACTTTTACTAATCATAACTATCCTTCACATCATCGCTCTTAACTATGCAGCTATGCTTATTTGAGATTCCTCTCCCTTTCCCTTACTCCGTCCTTCTGCTTTTTTCAAATAAATAAAAGGATGAATAAATATGCAATATAAGTAGTAATAGTGTGATGGAAGATTACAGACTGGTCATTACTTTAGCACAATTCAGGTCATCTTGACCATTGAGTCACCTTAGTATCAGGTTGTCTTGGCCATTTATTTTCTGTCATCCAGTAATTTTGTTACAATAAACTGTCTTGGAATTGTGTGACAGTGCTGGAAATAGTTCTATCCCAACTATAGGCAGGATAGAATAATAAATGCAAATCAAAATGATAAGCAATCTGTAATTATCAATGAAGAAGAGAAGGAAATGAGAAATGGCTGATTGTGGATGATATTGGACGACGGCACGGATGCAATGCAAACAGTAACAAATTTGAAGGATGGAAGTGCGATAGAGACATAATTCCATCTCCACCTGCCCATCCACGCAGCCCACTGACCTTTACCTGACAGTTAAGCAGATTGAGGAGGTTTAATGGTTCAACAAATCATTTACTTCTCTTCTCCAATCAAATTCTACACCTAACCAAACCATCATCACCTAACAACTAAATACTCTTTCTAGTAGAGTGATGTAATCAGTTTGTCTCTCTGTCTCTGTCCCTGTTTCTGTGTTCTGTATGTGGAGTCGTAGGCGTTCCGATAGTTTACCGTTGGAACACGTGAAAGTTTAACTGATGAAAAATGGATGGAAGGATAAGAAGGAAAAAAGGGAAGGGAGGGGAGAGAGAGGGAGAGAGAGGGAGAGAGAGAAGGGAGAGGAATGGAATGGAATGGAAGGAACGGAATCTGGAAGATACTCAGCCCGGCAATCACCCAGCTACAAGGGAGCAGATGGCCAGTATCAACCATCAACTCTACTGACATACATGCATGCACAAGCAGTAGCACAGCAATGCGAGCGCCGAGCGAACGAGACTCCTCCACTCCTTCCCTGCACCTCTTCGGTTTTTCGGTAGACTTCCAGAATGGAGCGAGCGGGGTGCGTTCCACGGAGAGGAGAGACGTATTGCACGCAGCTGCCACTAGCTCCCACTAGCTCAATCCTAATTTAAAATATCTAATTGAGGCCTGAAATTCCTTATCCATGCTCATTCATTGAGAGTTAAGCCTCATTCCATTGAGTATAAGGCTATCAAAAAATGATTATGAGAGGCAACTATTCCATTTTCATACAACAATTCTCAACTTCTGTCATTTACTTTTCATCCTTTTCACCCTTTCATAAATTTAATAGTTATTAAGAATTTTTTAATTCAATTTTAATAAGATTCATCTTCACTTATCCTCTCAATTTTGGTGAATAATTAACTCTTTTGCTATTCAATTTTCTCGTTTTCATGCTTTTTTATTGTGAAACATTTTTATGATAAGAAGAAAAATGACACGAAAGTTATGAAAAGAAAGAATCTCTGCAAATTCATGAGTTCTCTTATTTTTTTTTATTGAAATAATAATGGGAAAAGAATATAAATGGTAAAAAATAGCAGGAAATATGATGAAGTGCTGAAGAAAAAAGAGAAGATAGATTGCCTAGTTTTGGAAAAGATGTGAACAATGAATGATCGATTCAATTTGATGTGATAAAGAAGGGAACTGTATTGTTATGTTGAAAGATATGAACTAATTAACGGCTCAAATTACAAAAGGTCAAAATGAAGTAGAAAGATCGGAAAGGGTGAAGCGATAATAATTGTTCAATATCAGATATTAAATTAAATTGATGTATGGGAGCGCCGTTATGTCGCGCAATGATATTGTTTCCGAAATTTTTGCAGACGTTTTGGAAGACGAAACTAAGAATGCTGCAAACTATGATGGCATACCGCTGGGATAAGAGGATGTTAACTGTCACAATCACACCATTTATCAGTCAAATCACAATACCATTCGCCACCAATACCGCAATCAGTGTTATCATCATCACCATCACTGTATCACTGTCATTATTTATTACCATTATCATCATTATTCATTAAAATTGAGACTATACAGCGGATTGCCTTCAAAATGACTGCTTTTTTCCTTTTTCTTCGTTCCCGTCACCATAACTAAAATATCACAATTCTACTTAAATCATTGGGTTTGTTACTTCCTGCATTTCCATGAGGAGACTTTCAGGTCCCTCTCTCTCTCTCTCTCCCTCTCTCGGTAATTTCCATGGAGCAGAAAAAAAATTTTTTAAATTTACAAAATAAAATTTATGCACGCAATCTTTCTATGATCGATTAAGAATTAGGACGCATATTCGGAAGACGAGAAAGAATAAACCCTAGCCTGTGCTTCTGTAAAGATTACAGTCGGGAAGTTATCAATGACCGGTTATCATATAACTTTCATGAAAATTAATTATTTAGATCTGCCTATTTTGCTTAATTTTTAATCATAGTCAATATATGAGAAATTGTCTAAGCGATTTCTGTATCTTCTTGTTTGGATAAATGTATCGTCATTATCACATTTCGTGATTATATAAAGCTTGAAAACGTTTATATATTGTCAAAGTCATGATGATGTGTGCATTTAGTGCAGTGTATAAAAAAGAATAACAGATTTCTATGGTATTCTGTAAGATAATCTTAGAGGGCCAAATAGAACGATGATATTTGTTTTATGATACTGATACTAGGCTAAATAGCATTGAATCAAGTTGGTTCAAGGTAATCAGTTTATGAATTAAGTATATTTGATGCTAAGTAATACGTTACATATTAAATTAAAAATATAAAGTAATATATTATTATAAAAAAATATAAAAAGACCGTTATAACATATAATCAATTTATAATAATAATATAGTGTAAAAACGGAAACTAACGATGGCAATCTTTGCAAAGCATTTTATTTTGTTGACAAAGAGTAATCCGCAATAGGAGAGACGATTGGGAATCATCATATGCTTTACAACCTCAATTTATTATTCAGCGTCAGCATGCAAAAATAAAAATTTTTATTGCAAACATAACAACTTCCAAAATTTTTAAAATAAATTTGATGAAAGCTCCTTCAATGCACAGCATTCAAATGAAAATATTAACACATGATCATGAGGGAAAATAAATTATAAAAAGTGAAACAGATATAAATTCTGTGTACACAATTCCTATAAAACATATAATTCAGATCTATCATAAACAAAAGATATGCACAGTAAAGATAGAAGTGCAACATCAAGACTTGATGTGGGCTTGAATGCATGTTGAATGCATGCAAACAGATTTCCAATGGCAGGATTATCTCTCTTGTTCATCGTCTGCTCTGCTTTTATGTAACTCGAATAGTTTAGCAAGCTGAATGTAAAAATTTCCACATATATATTTAAGAATAATTACTACAAATATTTCATTTTTGGCAGCCCTTTTTAAGAAGGTTTAGTAATTTGACCTCCAGCTAAAGTTTAAGTTTGAAATTTAAAAACTGCAGTCAGTATGTGACTGAAACCAAAACTACAGACCTGAAATACTGGGAGAAAATCGAAATACGCTTAGAATCTAAAAATATCTACTACTCCGCATGAAAATAGACTTTAACTAATTTGAAAAATAAACCAGTTACACATTTAAATGGACTTTTGGATTTACAAAACTCACAATAAATGACTTACTTCTTTGAAATTATCATGCTCATGTCCGTCTGCAATTAGCCGTCGTGCAATTTCAATACCTGGACCAGAAATATTTAGCAGCAGTACGCCCACGATGACTTTACCATTAAGGTAAAACACAACTCCTTTTTTGATCTCATCAGTCTGAACTTGATACTGTTAGAAAATATGGACATTGTTCCCTTTTTGATACATACATATCAGAAAAAGATTAATGAAATTGAAAAGTATCTCTTTCACAAGTTTTTCCTAGTAAGAGGAAATGCTTAAAGTGATATCCACCTTCTCTTTAGTATCTGCCAAAACCGATACTGTTCTCAAGCTCGAATCAGTCTTACCAACTGCTTCCAAGTAAACAGTTGGTGCTAGGATGGAATAATAAGAAGATTGATGCCAGTATGGTCTGTTCGCTAAAAAAAATTTAGCATTTACAGTCTATAATATGAACCAGAAATGTTGCTTAACAATAAAGTTTATAGAAATTCTATCGTCAAACTCAATTCAGAAGCAACAATGGTAGAAAGAGCATTGCAAAAAGATAAAACAATACCTCCAGTCATATTTTCACCAGCGAGGCGTCCGGTTATTTGAGCATGTTCCCAATGCTCCATTCTTCGTCGACCAAGTTTAACATCGTAAAAGCTACTTACATCACCAGCAACCCACACATTTGATCGAGCACGCAATTCGGCATCAACTACATAACCACCGTTCACCTATTATAGAATCGGATAAACTAATAATACTCATAGAGTAATGCTATTAATATATATTAATATATACTAGATTAATATATTAATATAATATCGATACCTAAAGATAGAATGAAAATAAAAATATTGAATAAACATACAGGGTCAGTTTCCAAGCCGCAAGATTTTGCCAAATCCGTATTTGCGCATATACCTATTGCCACAATGATGTGATCAGTATTTATAATTTCTGTAATACGAAATCAATTCCTCATTGATAATAATCACTAGGAATGTAATTTAATGTTACATTATCCAAGTGATAACATTGTAAATTGGATATGATTGTATGTAATATCTCTCTTGTTAAACCATTTATTTTTATCAATTCAAGGATTAACGTCAGTAATTCACACCATTAGATTTCGTCAAAATCACGCAACGTTTTGTTTAAGCCTTATCGAAAAAAGTATTATTTTTCGAAAAATCATGATACAGTACCTCCTGTTGTTAACTGCAAGCGAAGCTTGCCATTTTGATCCACTGTCACACGTTTAAGTTCCTTCTCAGGCATAACGTTAATACCACTTTTACGCAATTCGCTGGTTGTATATTTGCTCAAAAACTGTGGTAGAATCTCAGCGACATTGCCTTTTTCTCGGAATATCTGAAATGATAGAAAAAGTAATTACGAAAATATGAAAGACGAGTAATAAAATGAGGACAAATTATTCTATTTTGCGCTTCCTATGAGTTGTATATTTATATTGCTTGAAAATTTCCACACGATTGAATTTTTATTAATGTAAATACTTGCCTGACAAATTTGCAATCCTTGTTCTCCGAATCGTCGATTCAATGAGTTCGCTAACTCCGAACCTAAGAAACTACCGCCAATAACTGTTATAGACTTACTTTTTCGAACTATTTCATCCAATTTACGAAAATCGTCAATCTGTAACCAACAAATTTAAGGCCATATTTACGTTTTAGTGGGAAAAAAATATACATCAAAGTGAAACAAACCGTTCGGAACAATGTCACTCTTCGCTTAACTTCTTCGTCAGAATTATCGATTACTGGCAGTGACTTTGGATATCCTCCTAAAATTTTAACTACTAAGATGAGATATAAGCTTTTAGAAGCGAATAAAACGTTTATTTCTCATAAATCTGTTTGTGTGATTTTTTATGAATATATAATTATCAATAAGCAGTTCTAATGACAAGTTCCCTTGAAATGAAATAGAGATAAATTAAGAGTAGAAAGAGACTTATGGTATAAGATATAAATATTCACCTGTAGCTATGAGACACTTTTGATACTTCAATGAACGCCCATCATCAAGATATGCTGTTTGCGTAGCCAAATCAAGTTTAACAACTCGATGTCCACTGACTAACGATACGCCACCATGTTCAGCTGATTCAATCTCACCCGGTGCTATGAAGAAACCTGGTGCTTCAAAATACACATCCCGTTTCTTTCCACTATAACCTCTATATTCCAGAGTTTCAGCAACCTAAATGAAAGTATGATTTCCTGCCAATATTTCAGCATTACTATTCCAATGTGTGGTAATTGCAACTACAACTAAAACTTACAGTTGATCAGTCTTTAGACAAATTTCTTTGATGAAAACTAACCTGGTCTTCTCCATGCCACCACAGTTCCTTTGATAATGGAGGTCGATTGTATGGCAGATGCTTCTCATCACCTATTATCAGCACTTTAGCATCAGCATCTCGAGCTCTTATTGCCAAGGCGGCGTAATATGACGCAGTACCAGAACCTATCAGCAAATAAGGTATTTCTTCGGGTAATTTTTCCGAATCCACTATAATTTTTTTTTGCGGTCCCACTGTACTTCCCTCTTCCGGCACTACAGATTCCTCACTGACTACTGCCTCTTTCTTCTTAACTGATGCTAGGGAAGAAGCAGCAGAAATGTCAATCTTCACATCTTTCTCAGCACCAGTGTGTGCTTCTGTTGCCTCCTAAAAGAATCTAATTACTTCATGTCTCCATATTATATTTCAACAGCAGAACAGGCCAATCTCCTTTACGAATTGAACTAGAAAGAATTCAATGACGGCAGATGGACAAGTTAAAATGCTGCATTATTTTCACAAGTTGTTCTGCTATCGTCGTAACCGAAAATTCAATAGATTTTTCAGTTTTACCAATAAAATCAAAGTATCAGAGTACTTTGAATTTTCTTATTTGACTTCGGCCAAATCATGTCATGCCCCTCGTGGAAAATACCAGTGCAACCACAGTAAGCCAAATTCAAATCTTTATCGATAATTATCAGCAATTTTTAGCTACCTAAAGTTAATGAAAACAAATAATTAATTAAAAGAAGCAAATTTGGGAGAATTACAGGAAATATGTGGTTATATAAGAAAATTAACTGAATTTCACATCGTAAATAGAAAGAATATTAAAAGTATCGCGGCAGATGAAGTACCGTAACAAATAATTAATCAACTACAAAGTTGATATAAGACAATGTCTCTACGAGCCAATTTTAGGCCATGAAAAAGTGAGCAATATTTTGAATTTTGAAAGGGATATCTAATTTAAGCATTCAATAAGATACAGTTTTTTGAGTTCTTTTATTCTTCAAATGCGAATATAAAGAACGAAAAATAGAGCAGCAGAAGCAAGGCGAAGTCAAGAGAAGGATACTAAATTGAAGGAAATGAACAGTTACATGAGGTAGTAGATAGAACACTAATTATAAAAATTAAATTAATAAAAGCGATAAAAATGCAAAGCAGACTAATTTTTGACCTTTTCGCTGCTATCAATAGCTAATGCTGCACCAGCTGCAGCGGCGCCCGCCAATTTTTTATTTCCGCCTGAACTACCATCACTCGACGATTCCAGTTTTCCGCTTTTATGCCGTTCTCGATATGACTTAACCGGTGCTCGTGCATTGTAAGGCCAAATGTCTTCGATGAAAAATACCTAAAATCACCACTGCTACGATCCTACAGTATAATAATTTTCCGATAACTACTTCTTGTAGTAGCCATCAATGTTACGCAATAGCTGATTATTTATCTAGTTCAAGCATTCAATTCCCGAAAATTTCGTGGAAACTGAAACTGATATCTCTAGATACCAAATTTCAAAAAAAAAATAAACTAACCCAATAAGAGGTTGCAGCAAAAAGTATTAAGGAACCGTAGAAATACAAATTGAAGGTAGGCATGAAGTCTTTCTTCGCTTCTTCAAATTTTTTAAAAGGAATTGCTACATCATCATGAGTAGTGGGAGGACCAGGATTAATATGATGCAAATCTTCGATTTTTATTTTAGCCTGCAATCACTGAGAACGGATAAAAACCTAACTCTACAGTAAAATATAGAAAGTTTTCTCAAACAGTTTAAATCCTAGATCGAGGACTAATAAACGATTAAAGAACAGTAGACCGTTAAGAATGAATTATCATCTATCTCAATAATGACAGTTCAGTGATATTTAATGAAAAAGACATCCTTAATTCTAAAATATTTCTTGCAGTAAATAGTAAACGCCGAATCACATTCACGAAAATATAAAAGAAATAAACACCAAATTACAGCCGGTACATTAAGTCATGACCGTAACGCCCCATCGCAATTACTCCATAGTAAAAGTCATTGGGAGTATATTGTATAATGATAGAATACACCATAAACATCGACGAACCAATTTCTGCAATCCTGCTGGTAGTGTTTTTAGCTTATCATCTGATATGGTGCTACTACTGCATCTTAATATTGCGATAGTTCCAGGACTGAACTTAAACAAAAGTTTGGAGCGATATAATTGCCGTCCAACCATACAAAGTCGTTCTAGCGCCATCATTCAATAAATAATTAAACGAATCCTGCAATACGTGCTGAATAGATTTAGCATGAAAAGTATGAAAATCATAACACCCATATCCTCAGAATATATTCCTACTTGCATATATACGTGCTTTTTAGCTAAATACTCACACGTGCGTGTTACCCCTAACCACAACCATACACGTGTGCGCGCTCTGTATACATGCACATCTTGAACAGTGAAAATTCACGCCACTTAATTCCATGTATGAAACAAAACATAAGCTGCAGCTCAAAATCCCGAGTTCACATCGCGATGAGAGCGGATTCGAGAAGTGAAGCGCTACGTGGAACGTATTGTCATCCAACCTGATGAGACTGAATTACTAGACACGCATATAATTATGAGTTTTAAATGCCCTAATTGTCTTCAGCAGGTAATTCATTACTTTTTGAAATGTCGAAATCACACTTTAGGACTTGAAATACCATTTCAGCGTCTCTTCTCATGTATTGTCTTTTTTTCCAACACCAGTTTTATGAGATGTTACAACCTGTAATCCTAATAACTTTTTGATCGACTGTGATCGCATATTAACCGCAATGGGTTACGGTAAGTTTTTAAATCTTATCTTAGAAAATTTCATCAGTAAACGGAAGTTGAAAGGAAAAGAGATGGTGCAACAGCTCAAACTAATGAATTCAAAAATGAAATATGTAATATGTATATAAGCCTAAAGAATCAATTGAATAATTAAACTTGCTTGGTCTATAAAAAACATGGCAAAAAGATCTTTATTGTCATTAAATCCGAAATTAGAGAAAAGGAAAATAACTTCGTTCAAAAATTACAAAAATTAGTTACAGCCATCAACCACTGAGTTGTTCGTACAGTTTGGGAACATAGTCGTCATACTGAGCCTAAAATACTTTGCTAATTATAATTTTATTTCCTTGCTTTTGAAACATCCTAAAAATTCACGGCATTCTCACATGTACTCTCATAATTATGATCAATTTTACGAGATTTCGAAATGACCTGATAGAAGTTCCCGGCAACTGGACTTCCCAATTTGTGTTTCGTTGCAAATTTGCTGATTTTGAAATTTCCGCGATTTGCGCCTGATCTGTTAGTAAGGTGCCCATGATCAGTATCGACGATTTTTTTTGGCTGTTTGTAAACCAAGAACACATAGCGGTGAAGTCCTACAAATGAAATCAGTATTAATACAGTGTTTCGAACAATATCAATTAAATGAATAACTATAAAAACTTATTGACTTTAAAAAGATAATTCCTACAACTAATTATTTTTTTATAACAATACAATGGTGTCACTATTTACCTGTGCCTTTTGGAGGACCCGATCCAACATACTCGGAAAGTATATCACCTTTGCTAACTTCTTGTCCAGGAATATTAGTCACCAACCTGTGAAAATAGATTTATGTCTTAAACACCTTTTCATCAAAAGGTTTTCATCGAAAACTTAGGACAGTCAACTGCTAACAAATAATCAGAATAATAGGTGTTCCAAACACCTACCAGTGATGCCATTCTCTATAGGTGGGTTTTTCTCGAGATGGCGCATCCGGGTCTGAAATTTATGGTTCAATTACTAAATTAATTTGTAATAGCTGCAATTGAAATGAATAACAGTAACTTAAACGACTGGATACCAGTCATAACAAGTGTATACAAGCTTTCAGCATCCGCTTCCCATGATACTTTTGGTTCATCTTTCACCTGCGTTGGCGTAAGTTCATTGCCCAGATTCACCTAAATATTTTTCAGATATTATTATTGTTTATTCTCACGATAATTAAGCAACATAAAATAGTTTGCAGCAATTTTTAATAAATGTCAAATTGACTCTAATTTGAATTACTATAGCTACTAGCCCTTTTTGAACTCCACTTTAGCAGTCTCTGACACCATCAATTATAAAGCTGATAGTTAACTAATTAATAATCTAAAAAATGTATTCAACAAATGCATCCACGTACTTCCCGTATGTTTTTCAAATACTTACCTTAACACCACTTTTGTAATCGGCAGTGATAAGTTTAGTAGGGGCCGTTGATATAACGTCAGGAACAACTTGGTGCTTTCTGAATGCTTCTTCTACTGACATTGTGATATTGCTTCCCCTACAATTATGACACATCCGCTATATTTTTTGAACTTAACCTTTTTCTATATGTTCTGCCTCATTTCTTTTCTAAAGGTTAAAATCATTAATTAACACCACTTTTCTTGAAATGTTCAATCCAGAATCCCAACATTTAAAACTCGTTTCCGCAGCTCAAATTCTTCTTTTATTGAATCCGGTTTGTTTTTTGCAATAGAAAATTTTTAAACTAAAAATATTCATGGAGAATATAAAATGCAAATAAACAAAATGCATAAAAGCAAGAAAAATAAAAAGTAAGGCAAGTGACTACCAGATCACTCAGATTATCGCGTTAATTTCCACTACATGTCTCGGCCTTAAAGAAACCAGTTTATTTAATAATTATCTGCTGAATTGACTCGTCCTTGATTAAATAACTAAATTTCATCAGGCTCAACCATTACCTCATAAATTATCAGGTAGTGAAAATTTTCTAAATAACGAATAAGTAATAGAGGGATCTTATTAAACTAATAACTAAGTGAGAAAGCAAAGCGTTTATAAAGCATTTTTGAATAAGATGATCGTTACCGATAGTAGCCACACCTGACTGATAGGATACATGAAAACTCACTCTTCTGCAGACATTGAATACATCATTAAAGCGATCATTACTAGCAAATAATGCATTATCCTGCACATTATTGCCACAAAAAAAATAAGCAACCAATCCTGAACAAAGTGGGAATTGCCTTATAAATTATCTATCCATTCTCGAAGAACATGATCATTTCAGAAGTGAACCTCAAATCACTTCACTATTTGATCAAATTAATCATGAATACATAACTCAAAGTAAAGATTCATTAATGTAATTCAGTACTGCAAGTGAAAGGTTCCTCGCTAAATTATTATTGGATATAGATGTGACTTGGCACATAATGACCTTCAAATGATTTACATCGACGATGCATTACAGATTAAGACCTTGACTACTGAATGAATCTGAAGAAAATATAGAGCAAATCAATAATGTTCCTCTTTATTCTTGTTTCATGAGAAATTCTTGAATGAACTTATAACAGGATTTCGTTTCGTTATAAATTTATTTTGTGGTATTGAGCGCAAATAGCTTCGCCTATCAAACTTCGCGATATGACCTGATTACAGAAACTATTCAAAACCAGAAAGAGCAAATGAAATAGAGAAAACAGAACAGATCAGCTTAGTTTATATTGAAAGAAAATATATAGAAAAGCAATGACCGAATTAAAAAACGATCTGTAATATTTTCAAATACACTATATGGGAATTTCGTAATATTTTTAAAATATCTACGGGTTCAGTGATTCAGTGCAACATCAAAAGATATGAATAGTTAGTTACCCGCTATATCCGTTTCTCTTCATTCCATTCTCCTCAATAAACTGCCTCATTTCATTACTCTGTAAACTGATATCATTCAAGAATCGAACAGAATTAATTCTTTCTTTTCTCACCTACTGCCTATTTAATATTTAAGATTTTCATCAAATCTCCCCTGATTGATCTGTTTTTTCTGCATATATTTAACTATCTTCCTCACCATTTCAGCTTATCATTATTCGGAACAATGCAGAATTCTGCATCGGATAAAATGAAGCACTCGCTGGATTACTTCCAACTTTCATATGTACCTTTTATGATAATAAGAGATTTACCTAGTTCCCAGAATAATTACTTATTGATAGAATATGAGGACGTTGGATATGTAAATTATGCTTCTTAATTTCCACAATTTTTATGTAATCATACCGTCAAACTGTCAAATGTCCATTAAAACCGATCGCCTCTCTACTTAACTAAAATGTAATATATTCGGAGAAAAATAAAAGAAATTCCTTCTCACAATAATATATCAGTTTATTCCGTTTACATAGCATCTGAAGGCCAAGATACCAATGTCCCGTATTAATTTCACCTACACAAAAATACAAGAATTAAACATTCCATAAACAAACAGACAGGTCAGACAATCATAACACTACAACTGCGATGCAAATTAAATGGTTATAAATCCACTTGTGGCTGTTGCACGTGGGACGATCGCTTATCAAAAAGATGGTGACCATATTTAATACCATTATTTATTTAATCACATTCGATTAAATAAATAAAACAACAATATGACTGACAAGGAAGGAAATGTTGCCACATAGTGAAATAACGAAGCTAAAATGATCTATTGATTGGATAAAGCATGAAATTGAATATGATAAGCACATTACTGTTCTAGAATTATCGGCTATTTTAGAATTCCAAACCGAAAAACTGCACACTTTAATAGTACCAATGAATGGGAGTACGCTGAATTATTTGGTCCTAGTTTTGATCTCAATGAAGGGAACACTTATTCAGTACCATCTATTCCTATCTGAGAGTATAAGTTAAAAATATACCTCAGCCAACTAAATCTTTGCTTTGTTGCAAATGTGATGACACTTGAAGAATAATTTAATGGAGCAAAGATATTGAAGGAGTAAGGTTTGAGGAGGGCGACCGATCGAGCAAACGACATTAGACTAAATTATTTGTCAACAACCAACAACTGATAACGATATCTGGAATGTTGTGCTCTGCATATGAAGCAGGTGTTTGAATTAGATGAGATAAACAAAGAGACTAGTGAAAAACACCAAATATGCTGCTTACCTCACTCCACACCCGTATTTATCAATAATATGCTTCAAAAAAAGTAAAGACAAAAAATAACGCTAATTGGAAAAATATAATAGTCAGTAAAGCAAGTTCATTTCATTCTACACTAATTTACTTCTAATTTCAAATTTTCTTCAAAATTACCTATAAAAATTTGTAGTTTGGTTTATTCTAATGGACATTTAACAGCGGTACAGAAAATTCGTACTATGTACTCTTGAATTCTTACTACACAGTTTAGCATTTATGTCGCTGAATATAGATAGCAGTTCTCCATGTTGGAGTAATGCTACTAAAGTCACATATAAATAATTAGATTGAAAAATACTTTTCTGTCAAATAAATAACGATAACCAACGTGAATAGTGCATAATACATAGCTCATAAAATAATAGTTTATTTAAATAACACAGAAAATACGCATTATAGCCGCGGACATAACTTAATGTGCACATAAATGTGGCAACTTTCTGATATTCCTAACTTTTATCTCTTTGGAAAAAAATAAAAGGGGGGTGAGGAAATTTCCAATTCAAGAAACATCTGTGTGTTTCCTCCCCTCATTTATTCTTTTAACTTGATTTTTATGATGAAATTATTTGTATAACAGATGAAAAAATTAATTTTTCGTGTAAGTATGTCAGAATGAATAGCCTCGATAATATATTTGATAAAGATGTTAAAGATTTTTGTAATCAAGGGCACCAATATCCCTTGGTGTATTACGGCAAATAAGCGATAGAGTCGACCATGGAATGGATCACTCTCCGCTGAACAAATTACGCAGCCCATATTCGCCTCTGTTATCTACAAACCAATTATCATTGCCTTTTATTCTTACATTGTGTTAAAATATTATGTAACGGAAATCAATGAAGACGTTTGCACTTCGAATCACTGAATGAAGTTTCTAACATTGAAATAATCGTTACTTAAAGATGAATTCCCTACACCAAAGACATCTGAAAGATGGAAATGATTTTACAAAATTCTTTTTTACAAAAATTTTTGCATTAAAATTTGTAAAAGAAATAAATAACTAACCCATCCAAGAATTTGCAATATAGTAAATGGTAGAGAAGGATGACACAAAAACTTAATATAGGCCATGCAGGACCTTGAAATGGTTCCAGTAAGAAAGTACCTGAAAATAACAAGTATCTTTTAATAGCAATATTTGCAAGGTTTTTACTTACTGCTGTAAAAGCAGAAAAAAATTAAAGTGATAAATTGATGCAATCTTTTTATAAACCGTGATTTAAAAAAAATTATACCGTTGGCATAAACTATATAACATGGGATAACAAGTATTGCTATATGTTGAACAAAATATACAACTACTTCATCGGGAAGCTGAAAAACATTTTTCATACATTCACAACAAAATATTACGTCTGTAACTGTAACTGTTCAATATGATTCAACTCTTTAAAAAAAACTCTTTTTTTACTTTTCTGATCCTATACACTGTTGTGAGAAAAAACTTCACATTTTTTGAAATGCACATCGAGATCAGTCTTCATCAAACACAGACATACATATTCATTACACTGAAAAGTAATGCCAGAAAAAGAAAAAACAAACTTTAGTTCGTTTACTTGCAGTTTCGATTTCGAAACAATAAATTGACTCGAATCCTTTTTGATATTGCACCATTTTTTCAATAAAAATACTACACGAGAATTTATTGACGGGAACAAAATAGCTACTAGTGCGCCAGGCAACAAATACATATGAAAACGAAAGAGGAAGCACATTTTATGATTATCGACTTTCAATATGAGAAATAATAATTGCATTGTCGTCGCAATATGGTATAGGTTTAAGATAAATTTACCAACCCTTCAATTATTCAAGCAATGATAACTGACTAATATAGTGTGACCTAACTATCAGAGAAACAAAGCTCGCAACAGTTAAACTCGTTATGCTTAGAATTTTGAATATCTATTTGGAACTGAAAAAAATATTCTAATGATGTTATCTTTTTTGAAATTATTAATTAGCTCGCTATGTTGATATACTGCTAGGCATTTCAAAAATAATAAGAAAAAAATGACAGCACCTTCTTGCCATTTTGTAAACTATTTCAGAACCAAAGATAAAACAGTAAACGGCAATAATACAATATCTGATAAAATTTTTAGTGACCATCGTACTTTTTTCTTGACTTTCCAGAGGTTGAGAAATCGAATGACTGAAAAAAACATGAATGTAATTATGCTGGAATTTCATCTTTAATATATTTATGAACAAAGTGAATAGAAACAGAATTCTTGGAAAAACTAGCAATACATAAAATCGCACAGTGTTCAAGATTTCGCTAAAAATGAAAATAAAGTGGGAATTAAAGCATAAAACACTTCCTAATAATCGCTGACGAATTCTCAGTCTCTGTAGAAAATTAATATTAATTGTAAGTAATATTAAGGAGTAATACTGACATACTTCGAGATTTTTTCCATGAAATAATTATACCGTAAATACAAAATGACACCAAAACAAATGTTTCAGCTATCCTTTGTCATAATGGTAGGAACTAAAATTTTGAAAATTTTCAATTTGAAAAAAGTGCATTCCTGGGCTACTACTAACATTTGCATGCTGGAACATACGATTCTCAGAAGCCACTAAATATTCTTTTAGTTTTTTGTTTAACATATAAATGACATTTATTAATTTAACTCGAAAAGAATCTTTTAGGATCTTGAGAGGAGTAACATCAAGTCGAGATTTATACACTACACGACTATGCCCCACTATAAGAGAGAGCACTGCTAAAGACTGAACGATTTTTAAAGAAGTCCCAGATCCATAGATAAAACTTTGATAAAAGAAACAAAAATTTAATTGAAATTAACCACAACACAGTGTGGTCACCATTTCCAGGAATAGAGTGATTGATACCATTAAATGCATGATTGCAAACTATGCTCGTGCTACTGAAAATATTCCTTGCAAGATGAACTTTTCAGTCTGAAATATATGCATTAAAAGATTATTCAGCTAATTAACATGTTAGTGATAATCTTCTAACATGCAATTTACAGAGGAATGAGAAATGACAAATGAAAAATGCAAAATGACACGGTGATAATAGAAAGATTTCAGAAAATACAAAGAAGCTTTGTATTTTGCGTACTATTGTTCAAAGTATTTTAATATGCTATAAGTTCCCCATCAGATTTTAAGCGAAAAATTAATAGCAGAAATAAGGAAGCAAAAAAAGGATAATTGCACAATTATCAGTGAGGCACCGGTTTTGTGATCGCTAAATACAACATGAAACAAAGCAAATTCTTAAAATATAAAAAAGAAAAAAAAAAGAAAGTGACTGCTGATGAGATAGGTGTCATTCGATTTTTAACCCAAACTGCTTTCTATGCCAATGATAAACAATGCAATTTGGTTATAAAACCAATCAAACTTATCGTTATGAGCGGGTGAAGTTTGAGTAAAAAATTGAATTGCATAACTTGAAGATATCGTTAGCTACAGATAGTTTATGCACATCTAGTTTTTCTCATCATAAATAAATTTAAGGTAAATTCCGTGATTTTATTCGATTGTCATATTTATAAGTACATATATTTGAATAAAATGAATAGATTCGCCTCAGAAACTGAAATGTAGCAAATTAAAACTCAAAGTAATATCACTGAGATTTAGTTATCGGATCGTTCCAAAAAAGAGATAGAACGATAAAGCGTGTCATTGAATTGATAAGAAGAATATAGTGTAGGCAATTTGGTGTAACAAATTTCAATATGCATCCACATGGAATCACAAGCATTCTTCTAAGCATTCATCTACTACTTAGAATAAAGAGAACAAAAAGTGGCTATTCATATGTAATCAAAAGCATTCTTCTAAGGATTTGTCTCCTTTGAATACAGAAAACAAAAAGTGATTATCTTTAATATGATATTATTATATACTGCATACTCCTAAAAGAACTTCCAAAGTCAACTGACTATAATGTACAGTTAAACTAAGTTCGACTAAGCCGATTCATAGTTGCAGAGATTATTTTAAAACATACATACCACTCTAGAGATAGTAATTAAATAGAAATAAAACCTCAGTACAATTATATTTGTAATTGGCTGCATGAAAAACAGTAGTATTTCTAAGCTGTGTGAGCAACAATAGTGTGACGGTTTATTAAAATCAAAATTTTATGTCTTACACGAATGAATCGATGAGATATAAAATCCTAAATTAAAAAAAAATTTATTTAATTAACAGGTCCAACTTCAATGGCATTATCAATAATTCTGTCGAAGACATGCTGCAGAAAACATCTGATAAGATATCTAAAGATAAAGTATAGAAAATTGCCGTAAAATGATCCAATAATAAAAAATAAGATTGCAGTATGAATGAAGTGAAGTAGACATGCTATATGAATCACTTAAAAAGCTTGCTTATACTTATTAGGGAAATTCGAATTTAGTAATTAATAAAACTCTTGCTGTGCGAAAGAATGGTTTTACTGAAGACGGATGAACAACAGGAAGTGGATGTGGAGTTGGATAGCAGCATGATGAGTACATTGAGTTGATTGTTTGATATAAAGATAAACTGTGTTGGCAAGCATTGAAGCGCAGGCATATGTGAGAATATGGAAATGGATAATGAACAATGAGAATAAGAATGTCCCATAGAGGTGTCATAATAGTGTTTTACATTTTACAGAGAATAATACATAGAAAGTAAAGATTTAAAATATTTCAAATTAAAGATTAAAAGATTTTTTGATCTTTCGGGTTTCCGACATTTGCATGCATTTATATTGAAAGCTCTTTCACATGTGACAAAATACAACATACCTAAGTCCAATAATCAACCCATACATTTGATATAGTAGCGAAAACTTCATTTCGTTTCGTCCCTTGTCTCATGAACTCTAAAACTGTATAGATTATAAACGAAATGAACAGAAATCAGGAGCCAATATGAGTGATATTTTATTATTATTTCCCCATCTCTCACACCACCGCTAAATCATAAAACTGAATGGAAAAAAATGCCTTGCCAAATGTGGACAGTTCGTTCTCACATTATATGACTGATATTTTCATTATTGAAATCGGAAATTCAAATGATATGAAATGCAGTAATCTTCCCATATTTCCGTCTAGTTCGATCCAAGCGTGTAATCACATTTGATTGGTAAATATTTTACTTCTTTGAAATACCAGACAGTAGTATGGATTAAATTTGACCTAGTGACAATTAATTCGAGGTCTCATTGCAGGTATCACGAAATAGTGTTCATAAACTTAATAATAAGCAATATTAGCAGTAGGACGATCTCCCCACTTTCCTCTTCTTCATCCTCATCAAATCATCCTACCTTGTAGGAATACCAGAAAATATTCAAGCAACAAAACTAACTATATATTGATTATAAAATTAAATAGAAAACAACCGCTGTTAGCCACTAATCAGATACTCAGAAGAGAAAACTGTACACTTGTTTTAATCAAAGTATTAGTGATAGTACATACTTATATCACAAACAAAAATGAAACTTCACTTACATTTCCAGCGAATTTGTATATACAAAAATTCAGAAAATTATTAAACAAAATATGTATATATCAAAGTGACCCGCAGCTGACATACTTGCTTGTCTTAGAGACACGTCATCAAAGCAAATAATAACTAAGAGAAGGAAAGGAACGTTGACTTTAATTGCTCGATGACGAAGTGCATTAGAACGCAAGATAGCATAATTTCATGTCGCTTTGAACTGGCACTCTATATACATTATAAGAAATAATGGTCAAATAAATCGACTGAGTGCTATCAAATTGTTATGATTCAATTTTCAAGGCGGGAAACAGTTTAGAATAAATATACTGTTTATGGAAGTCAAATCAAACAACAGTTAAATTAGACTTAAATTGATCAAAAGACGAATCGCTTTCATTACTGATACGAATTTAGAAAAGACGGCTACAAGCCGTATGAAAAACTTTCCAATTAAGTTTCGAAGACCTGATCCTTGCCTATTCATCATCAGTCTTTAGAAACGGCAATGTCGAATCCAGTTCCCGAACAGAAAAATATCTGAAGCGGATCGACAAGTCAATACTTTTTCGATCATGCATTTTGTAAAGCTAAGAGCGATAATTTTTAATGAAAACATTGTTACCGAAAGTGATATATTACCTTGTAAAAAAATCACACTTTCTGTATGACTATTACTTTACTGAAATGATGAAATGACGGTTAATACATATAGGGCACGTATTTTCAGCGTGCATTGATTGGTAAATAGAATATATTACAGACTTACACAATAATTTTTATAACAGTACTATTTAAACAGCACTCCCATCACGCTGTTTTTTAGGACGACAGCAGATGCAGCAACAACAACAACAGAAACAACACAATGTGCAAGCCAAGAGCAGATAACCCAAGGTTACGAATACGAACGAAAATATATAAGTGAATTGGTCGCAGTAGTTACTATCCCGACAATTGCTATATTGTACATCACTATACACTGAATATACCCATACTGAGCCTAAAATATACATAGTATAAATAAAAGAGGAAATGCTCATTTATATCCTGCCACTGAATTATCATCCATGTTCATAATCAATTTTTAAAACTTGAATTATAACTAAATCAACTAATAATCATAGTCATTATTACAGTTAATTTTGGAGGTGTCCAGAATTCTTTTTTGCCCTTTCCCGCCTGAATTTATCACATATTTCTCTTTTAATTCACTTGTGCTTTCTTTATTTTTTTCGGTATGTCTCCTTTGCAGATGCTCTATCGTTCCTCCAATGCAAAAAGAATTTCTCTAAATGTGCACCATAACAAAATTAAGAATGTATTAAATGTGAATTAGTTTACAAAATTACATTATTTTTCATCACAGCATATCAACTGAAAAGTAAAATGAAAGGTACTTCGAAATGAACCTACATGCATATAGCAGTAGTTTTTAAAAATACTTATTTAGTTGGCATATGATCCCTTATCAAAGCAACAGGAGGATGATGAGAGCTGAAAATTTAAAGCAATAACTCGATAACGCTGTTATCATCACTCGTCTGACGAAATACATGACGTCAGTAACCTAATACTAGTTATTTAATACTAGTACTATTAGAATATTGAATCAAAATGATTAGAATCAAAATATGATGATTTGAATATTGAAATGAATAAGTAAGTATATACCGATTATAAACCAGACGAGTAAAAAACATGACAGGAGACCATCAAAGGGATTTGGATTGACATCTGCTGCGGAAGGCAGACGACCTTCACGCTGTCGTTTAGCGCGATAATAGAAATTTGTGGCGCTCTTCAGTAATGAGAAAAAACCAGTAACAATAAGCCAGATAGGTATGTAAGGTTCTACGGGACAGCTGTAGAGATTATTACTGCCAAGAACTATCATTCCCAACGGAATGATATTCAGCACTGCCAGAAGTACTGCAGCCGTCACTAAAATTAAGCACTTAAAACATAACATATCAATATTCAAGATTTCCAACAAAGAATACCGGACTTATATGGTCTAAAAATTCCTTGAATGAGATTTGGAAATTCCATTTTTCAGCTATTTACATCTTCTATGACCGCCAATAATACTAATCATTCTGTATTTCTGTCTCTCGAATTTCGAACAACGTCAAGGAACAAAACAACATTCGTAAACTCTTACTTGTGCTGATAATCACTGCAAAAGTTTTTGCCAGAAACTGGGCTAATCCTCTCGGGTCTTCAACTTGTCGAAATTCACCATATAACGACTCATAGGTTGGCGGCATACCTGAAAACATTCGTCTATTTATTATCATCTGATATTTATTTCAACTTCTTTTCCATTCTTCCAAAGAGATAGTCGAAGTGGCAAGGACTGATTACAATAATTACATTTGATTTCAGGAAAAAGGAACCTGAGAATTGTGAATCCAAATAGGGGGTCAAAATATCAATTGATAAGGAGTACTGAAATCACATGGTACTTTCCAAAGAACTAATAAAATAGTTATTATTAGAACGTGAATTAACTGACTGTTCGGATTAGCCGAATCCTCATAAGTTGGTGGTGAATCAACAGGGAGTGACCTAGTCGGTCCTGCCATAACTCTATTTGGATACGGCGGTGCTGACGCAACTGGCATCGTTCTATAACAAGCGTATGTATATGTGATTAATCTCATTTATTATCATACTGCTTCAGAACAAAGCAAGTAGGTGCTATCACATGACTGCACATACATAACAGAGCACTTTTAAATACATGAAAAAGTGTTTCTATTCATCATTCTGAAACATCAAGTTATCGACGAACACGCAAACATTTATATCCAGCCGCTGATAATAGTAATACACTGAGCCATTTGCCAGTAACCATAAGTTAAATTCGGATTCTCAAATGAACTCTCAACTAAGAATAAGCGAAATTTTCAGAAACATCTGTTTCAGGCAATCGATTAATTTGATTCTAACGCTATATTCACATACACAGACATACACTGACATCGATGCAGACATACATACATACACGATATATGAATGATGGATAAACGACACCGACGCACGCTCATAACCTCCTCATTTCTCATTCTTCCCCACATTCTCTTTTTTCCATCTATCCACTGTTTCTTTTTTTCCTCTATCGTTTTTTTAACGGCATGCTCTGCAATATTAAGAATCAGTTGAAACAGGTAAACCTTTGGATCTTTAAGGGAATCTTTAAGTGGAACGTAAGTATACGTAGATTTCATATATATGTATACAAAACATCGTACAAATTTTCTGCAAATTGGGTCTTCTGCATTCATTTTCCTCATTACCTCTATCTTTAACATCACCACATAATCGTTTTCACTTTTAAGAGTCATGTAATGATGCCTCGGGATCTCGGAATGTACCGTATGTATATATGTTCATGTCATAAAGCATTTTATTGGATGATGTGACTGTCCCACTACATACATTGATAATTCCGCGAAAATAATACTAACCAATGAAATCAAATGTATTGCACTTCCAAAATAAAAAACACAAAAAAGAATAGTATACCAGCATTTTCGCATTCAACATCGATAAAAACAAACTTAAATGTTTACGGAATGCATAATTAGTCCTATAACTGTTGTATTACAATATTTCTTCTTCTCTATAAGAACTTTAAAATTACGATAAATCACTTTTGCATCTCGAAATAAGGGAACTGTATTATTTAGATTGCACAGAGTTTCTCTTAATAATAATTCATAAAGATGACCAGATATCCACAGAAGACGGTGCACAAATATCTTGAAGAACCGCATCATGATTAATACCAACCATAACTTCCATCAGCACATGATTAGTTTCAATTAACCATGAAATTATTACTATACATATAAAACTCAGTAAACAAAGTTTTTCACTAACTCAATTACAATTTGCTGCATAAAAACAGAAATGACGGAAGGAGCAAGACAAATGGAAGAATAACAGTTGGATATAGCATAATATTCAATGGCTATACACATATTAACGAACACCTTAGAGAGAAAATTCAGAAAGAGTCCACTTCTACCTTAAGGCAAGATCCGTTTCAAAATAGGCAAAATACTTGATTTCAAATCATCATCGTCATCGTCACCGTTTTTTCTCACTTTCTCTCGTTCTTCTTCATCAGCACCATAAGTATAACCTCGTGCCAGTCGATCATATCGATTCTCTTCATCATTAACACTGTCCTGCTCAAGGAAAAATGCCCTTAGCACAGCATTTACACGATCACCATCTAATCCTCCAGCACCCGTACTGCTGATGACATTGCCTACCGGAGAAACTAGTTGGATTTTAACTTCTGCTCCTAAAATTTAATGATTTTGAAAAGGATTTCAATGATTTAATGATTTTGAGAAGGATTTTAATGGTTTTTCAATTCCTTCCTAGACAGGCATTATAGCAAATTTAATAATGAAGACTCCATTAAAAGTGGAACGACCATAGGTCACTGAAAAAAATCATACGCTCGCAAATCTAATATATATCAAGAGTCCAAAATCTTATTTCGTAGCATGTAACTACAAACCTTGTATTAAACCTGTTTCTCGAATTTTCTCTTCCAATGTATTTTTAAAGACAAACAGTTGCTTCCGTAAATCATCAAGATCATCGTGGAACAATGTTTCATCTGATTCACTCTTTTTTGTTGTTCTCTTTGATCGCAAATAATGCTATAAAAAGTATCCAATAGAATAGAATTTACATTTCTTCTTTATCTCAAGTTATTTGCATACTGCAAGTTGTTTATTTATCTCGAATTGAATAATATAACTATTTAGTAAATCTCAACAGAATATGAAGTAATCCAAATTGAAATGATGCATGATTAGTGATCCCTTATTATTGTCACTAATTATCTTACAGCTATGGTATTTAATAAATCACCACTGTGTGTAATTTTATATATCATTTGATTTAAATGTTAAAAAAAAACCTTGATGAAAACATCTTCCACATTGTTTTCTATTTTCTATTGTACCATTTCCAATAAATTTCTAATCAAATAAAGAATGTTTTCAACTATAAAAAACTTCATGGACTAAAGTAACTCACCTCAACTTTTTTCCTCAAATTTTTTCTTTTAGCTCTTTCAAGCATCCTTAGCTGTGCAGCTTTTTCTTCCTTATTCATAATATTCTGAGCTCCCTCTTTTTTATAATTAGAACTCGTTTCTGAAGTATAAATTTACAAAACCAATCATTTGCTAGTTACATAAAGCATCGCAGTTGAAAATATTACATAAATATAGTTCACAGTTATTTGAGATCGGATTCAACAAAATAAAAAATTAAGCAATTTCAAATCAAGTATTTCATAACTCCTACATTGCATAAACAAACTAACCTCCTTCGGTTATTTGCCAACTTTCAATTTCGAAAGTTTCTGTATAGAAAAGATGAACATTTTCAGGACTTAAGTCTAAAAAAACAAATCAAAATATGCATTTAAGTTATAATCTCGATAATCTTGAATTTACAACTCTAAACCTCAAAACAATAAAACTTTTTATCATCTATTACAGAAAAAATCATTCACAGAGTCCTAAAGACATGAGAAAAAACATGCTCATAGTAATAATCAGTACCGAAATTATTGGTCATTCATATAAACGTTACCTTCAATTCGAGCGAGAAACATATTTGGATTTTCAAACAATCTAAATGTCTCGGCAGAAGTATGCTTTATAAAATTGCCCCACGACTTCTTGTCATGGCGCAATACTGCACGATTATAACTTTGCTAAAACCATTAAAATATTTGTGCATTATGAATGAAGGAGTAAGAATTTTGGAAAAAACTTAACCATGGAATTTTTATAAGCGAATAAAATTTATTAATTAATTCCAACACAATAAAATAATTCAGAAGAACTAAAACTTTAATGAAAATAATAACTTGTTTACGAGTTTCTTCAGAATGTTACTATAGTTGCAGTGACTTTAAACCGCTGCTATAACAATGAAAGAATTATAATCTGAGCTATCAGAAATCACCTACACTATAACTCTCGCACTTCATTGGGAAAAATGAAAAAAAGAATACCATATATTTCATAAATATTTTCTCGACCAAAATATAACTGAGTTTCCGATCAAAATTATAATCGCTTCCTCCATTTATTAACTGAAACGAAGAACAGGGAAAATTCAGCATGAAAGCACTCAGTAATTATCTAATGACCAATCACTTTACTCACTTTTGCGATACTGAAAACGAAATCCATTACTCTACGACGAATACTACAAATGAATAAAGTCATAATGCGGCTGATTAACAATGTTAGAATTACTTGAAAAGAAAATTATAAACAATTTTCGAAGATTAAAAACAAACCAGCGTGCGGACAGAGAGAAGCTGCCGCGCAACATGCGACATTAAATCCTCTGCAGCAAATTCTACGCCTCGATTGAGCAATTTCAATACTTTATATTCAAAAAGTTGCAATAACTCAATCTGCTTCTCAGCATTAGTCCATATCGTTGCAAGAAGTGGATTTTCTGCATCGTCCACATCATTTATAATATCCGGGAAAATACCTTCATGGAAAGCCCTCCTTAACGAACCGATCATCATACTAAGATGTGCCTCTGTCACCAATTTTTCATCGATGTCGTGCAAAAATTTCGAAAATGACATCTTTTTCTCATCATATTCTTCATCTATTTTTTTCAAGAATGACGACATCTGAAAATTAAGCACTGGACTCCAGTTATTATTATTATCCAAGTAAATAGCAAATTATTTTTGCTTAATAATTCTACAATAATTATAATAATTCTACTCTATTTTGCTAAGTAATAAACGATCATTCGTCTTACACCTTGAGAAAGATTAGGCTAGTGAAATCACTAGAAACCTAAATGCTTGTATAGGAAACTAACTAACACTCAGTACAAAACATAACATAAAATACCATGAGATAGTAGTTATTTATGCCACGTGAGTATGCACGAGTAATGGGAAAAAATTTACGATTCCAATATGGATCCTTGAAATACCAATATATATTCCCACGATCCTCGTCTGTTTCGGTGATATAGCGAGCTGAAATTATATTGAAAGCGGACTACTGGTAATTGAATCTATTTCACATACTATCAAATGTTTTTGTCAAATCAAGTATCTGTATCGAAGATTCGGAAAATATATATTCTTGAGACATATTTTTAGTCCATCATTCAAGTAATATCAAAATTACTGGCCAATTTCTTAAATGACAATATTTTTGCAGTATGCTGTAATATTGACTTTGTTTGTATTATTAGTAATTTTTTCCCAGTGTAGTATGCTTTCTCGCGATCAAAAGACTGGATAAATTTCTAGGAGAGATTTATAGTACAACTTGCCAAACCATTCTGTTTATTCCATCGAGCAGATTGAATGCCAGTGATGAAATAGCCCCTTTGAGTAGGAATTTTTAAGGAACTCACTTTCCATCTCATGCAAATCGTCGTATATAAAGTGCAGGTCTGCTTTTACCCTCGTAACTGAAAAAAGTTAATTAAAAACCATCTTTATGTTAATAAAATGGATAAAGATTACCAAACTTCTCATTTGATCAATTAAAAATGTATCTTACGGTCAACATTCAACTTCGTGATTGATCTCATTATATCCTCATACATCATTTTCAACTCTTTCTCCGTCTCTTCCATCTCTTTTATACTCTTTGCTGTTCGTTTTACCAATTGTTTCCTCGCATATCTTTGCCGCTGAATGCTATCTGCCCTTGCTGCAAGAAGTTCCGATTCTTTCTTTGCTTCTTCCTGTAAAAATCATTGGTTTGAATAG
Source organism: Cruorifilaria tuberocauda (assembly GCA_013365365.1). Classification (NCBI taxonomy): domain Eukaryota; kingdom Metazoa; phylum Nematoda; class Chromadorea; order Rhabditida; family Onchocercidae; genus Cruorifilaria; species Cruorifilaria tuberocauda. Next base: position 25,898 of record JABVXU010000128.1, on the reverse strand, counting down.
TGACAAGAAATATAGCTCCATATTGATTTGTAAATTAATGAAAAAGCATCAAATGTAACAACTTCCGGTAGCAGAGACGATGACAACAATCATAGCTTTCGAGAGCAGAAGCAATGACCAAGATAGAGACAAGGCGAAAACAACATGATCAGAATATTTGAGAATTTTCAATTATAGATACTTCAACAATAAAGGCTTCAATGAATTTGAAATATTTTTCGTCCCAATATTATTATAAAGTGAAATGTGGTACTATCCCTATTTATATTCATAACAGGTTGGTCGGCAGACTACTTCTCAATTTAAAATAGTCAAGTGGAATATATCTACTACCATAGTTAAAAATTTTTGAAGCCTTTGAATTGGAATTACATCTTCACTTCTATCGAATTTATCCTATAAATTTCCAAACAGATTATTGCGAAGGATCATAAACTAAAAATATAAAAATTTTCCCTCGACAATATTCTCTGCAATCTTTCGCGTTAAAATGAAAAAAGTAATTTTCTTGCTGTACGATGATTATTTGCACACTCTATAAGTAAGAGCTTAACAAAACTAATTGTGGTTAAACATTTTACCTGCCAGCAAAAATTCTGATATTAGAGGATTAATATTTGATATTTTCACATTTAAAAGATATTATTAGGATTTCAGAACTGTATAAAACACAATACTGTGTTTTATACAGTTCTGAGATCCTAATAATATCTTTTAATCTCTAAGTCCTAATAATCATACTCTAAGTCAATATACCTGCTTTAGCACATTGATATTACAAATAAGAAATGTTTCAGTCGATTATCATACAACAAAAATACAAGTTAGCAACAAACTTCAGAAACAAACTTTTTGACGCTTTTCTTCAGCTATTTTTTCGAGATAATGCTCAACTGCTTTTTGCTCCAGCAGAGGACGACACATGATTGATAAAGGTTCACGCGGTCTGTTTTGATTTGAAAAGACATCCAATTTGCAAAGTGATCCTGTTTTCACTTTTATAATATATTCACATGAGGATGGTTCATCAACATCGGCAATGTATGCTTCGCTTGTCGATAACATATCGTCACATATGTACTGTAAGAAAACGAAAAAATTTTCGCTCTGAAATTTTATCATTTAAGGAAGAGCTTTATTATTTATTATTTTCTTCTTCTTGATAATATTGGACTTCATTCAATTCTAGAGAATTTATATTAATAATTCTGTAAAAATCAATTATATGACCTTTACGCCTTTCATTTTCATTGATAATGCTTTATTTAATACTCTATCCTTAAGGACCAAAGAAAAGAGGAGGAAAGAGATTCGTGGAACATGAGCCATGAAATACCTGTTCTATCACTTCTCGTTAACACATAATGAAATTAAGAAGGTATACTATAGAAAATATCACATAATTAATGTGAGCCAGTTGACTGAAACTACAAGTAAATATCAAGAGCGACGTACCCATACATGTGCAAGCCTCGATTTGTCTGTAACATCGCAAACTGTTCCATCATCATAAATTTGTTCAAAATAAGGCAGCTCTTCACTTCTCTGTTTTGAAAAATTTATATCCGAGTTGTTTTTATAATGTCCTAAAGAGATGATCTTGCCAACAATTTTTGAACCTAAAAGTGCACGTAATATATTTTAAAATTAAACAAAACTGAAGACAGAAGCTTTTCATTAGTTTAATTGCACCTTACTTCTCACCTTCCAGGCGGAATTGCTGAACATGTTTGTTGTAGCAAAGTTCATATGTCCACCACCCTGTATTCTATAATACGTTTTGTTTATTTTATAAAATGCAACATCACAATAATCCAGATCAATAACTAAACTCGAACTTTATAAACCTCATGTAATGATAAGGCTGTGCAGTATTATTATTTCCCAAAGATTTAATACATAGAAAATAAAAGCGTTAATCCTCTTAAAATTATTGTTGCTACTGCTACTATTTCATATAAGCATAAATATCCATGGACTGTTCAGAATTTAATAAGTGAGTAGAATTAGAAGGAACGATTGGAAGACCGATTTTTTAAAGAACTTACTGGAGCAGCAGTAACTGGATAATAAAGTCTTCAACGAAACTTTACAAATTCTAATTTTATTTTTACTTTATATCAATTTTCATAAAGTACTTACCTTTCGGATGCAATTTTGTACGTAGAAGCTTGCTGCTATAACATCGGCAATCAAATTCGTAGTTAAATTTATTTTTGATTCACCGTTTGCTTTTGTTAATGGAATTTTGGGCAAGGAACAGATGAATTTTTGCCCAAATTCACTAACAACAACAGCTGAATTCCTGTCATTTACATTGAATACCTCCTAGAAATTGGATATACTACGAAAACTGCGCATTGAAATCCTCCCCTTTTTGAAAATAATTGTGTGATCAGAGAAATTAACTTCTGTTTAGCAAAGACTAATATTGCTTTATATTTTTATTTCATATTTATAGATCCTTTAATATTACATATTTATAACAGTTAGGGATTTATAGAACTTCATTATATTAAAATAATTTAACTTGAATTATTGAAGTCTTTTTTATTACAAGAATTTTGAAACTAATCACCAGCATAATATTTTTCGGCATCTTTTCCTCTAATATTTCACCATCCAATTCCATATTTTCAAATCCAAAAGGTATTTCAGCAATTTCGAGATTATATACCACATTTTGCAATTCATTTGTATTATAAATCGCATGACAACATGTGATGAATATTAACAAGGAATGAGGAAATTGAAATACTGCCTTGTCGTGACACATATTGTACCGTACATCAGTTCTAACAATAACATAAAACCAGCATAGATTCGTTGAGATTTAACCTTTTGTCCTATCAAACTTCATGTTTAACCAGTGCTAGTAAATCGGTGGCTTGAAACATATTTAGTTAAACTAACTAAATTAAAATATTACCTAATGAATCTACTTCTTTCCTAACATCAGTGAACACTTTAGCTTCATCTAGAACCACTCACTTGGCTACTTGTACGCATCGGATCCTGTTGATTACAGTCCCAGAAGAGCGGTGGATTTAACTTAACTTGGGAATGCCAGAAATACTAGCTGAACAGTTCTCTAATAACTCTTTCCATCTCTATTTGAATCACTGAAGTCAAACAGATCACTACAGTCTGTGAATATAAATAACGTGAAAGAGTCAACCTTTACGGAAGTTAAGAGACTATCAATAGCTTCTCGTAATCTTCACTCAATGATGCAACAGAAAAATGAGGTCACTATGAAAAACATCATCTTATCTTAAATATTACTTAGCGAAAGGACTCCGTATACTTTTCTAGTGGATTTTTTGGACAAAGAATTTCAGGACAGTACAGGAAATAGTCTTTGAATAGCTAGAATACTCACTTAATAATCAATTAATTGACAATATAACCTCTTATCAAGTATTTATCCATTTTATAATGATTTTTCAATAGATCTACCATGTTGTAAAATATCAGTTTTCTGGGTAACTTTAGATATCGAAATGTTCAAAGAGCAGTAAAGCTGTAACCACTGGCTACTTGAAACTAATATATGAAAAGAACATGTTTAAATATACATAAGATTTTATATAACTTAATATTCATTTACTACTTAGCAAGGAATCATTTCATGCACAAAGGGTTATATGCTTTCAAGTGATGTGATTCCTTTGAAAATATATTAATTAATAATAAGCAAATTTATTCTTAGCTATTATCTTCTTCATCTGTTATCGGAAAATGCCGAGTAAGACATATGCTTCTTATGAGAACAGGAAGAGGACAATTTAATCGGAGTGAATTTTGGACTTAGTCTTGGATCTGATACATAGTTTATGTCCTAGCAAATGAAATACTGCACTGAATGATGACACTCTTGTTGATTACAAGAATTCACTATTATTTATCAACCCAGTGACGTACAATTCCTAGAAAAAATCTCTCGCTAGTTTTATAAGCTTCAATTTTAATTCAGTTCATAAGAACTTTTCCTTATTAATATTTCCTCACAGAGTGCTTCAATAACTGAACATCAAAATTTATTCTCAAAGTAATTTCTTAGCTGCGACAGGGCTTTACTTCTATGACTAATTGTATTTTTTATTACAGAGCCCATTTCTGCGTATGTTTGCGAGAAACCTTCCGGCTCAAAACATGGATCCCAACCAAAACTCGTCTCTCCTCTCGGTTCGACTATTCTTCCATTCGTTCTTCCTATATAAAAAAATTTGGTTAATAAAAATAATGTGATCAATTATCGAGATATACTCTGATTTTACATTACGTATCTTCAACAATGTAAAGTGTCACTGTCTTACACTATAAAAAATGTAAAATTAAGATTACGTGCAACTTATTTCTAACTAGATGCTAACTAGTACTGCTGTAAATTGATATATGGCATGAATCAGTTTCAGCGAAACACACTCCAAATTTGAAACGAGATTTGAGAAGCAAATAACATTTTTTTAAATCAATTCAATTACCATGAAAAAAAAACCACAAATTAAATTTGGTCGATACAGAACGTTCATAAAAATTCACCTTCGAAAAGAAGAACAGGTTTGGATGAGTTTTCGCAATATGCAAATATACATTGCGCATACGCTGTTTTATCTTCAAAACCTGCTAATAATTTGTGGAGACCATCGGGCTTTAAATTCTTGAGAAACCTATAAAAACGCAATATGGATCTCCTTTTTTCTCTTCAGATAAAAGTGATACAAATGAAAAAATAAATGTAATGCAGTTAACAGGTAATTCTATTGAAGATTCAAAGGTACCACTTAATATATGGTCCAGGTAGACCTCCAAATGCATTAAAACACAGACAAGTGTCTTCAACCAGTACAGGCCGTTGTAGTCGTTGTGAGGCTGTTAAACATTTAAGTCTGGCGATTTCAGACGGTTCTCCTTGGTATTCCGGCAAATCGATATCCTCGTTCTCGATCTGAAACATCCAACTATAATGAAGTTGTGTTGTAAGCTTTTTTGACTTTACATTTTACAGCCAAATTGCACTGCGTGTGCACTCGATAATCTCAGGAAGATGTGGATAGTACTTCCTTACGAATTTAAGGTTCCAGTAATAAGTTTTCGGACATATTTTTTAAGAGGAAAATAATTTATTTCAAAGCACTGTAAAACCTTATTCAAGAACAAAATTAACGATAAAAAAAATTCATATAGTATTTTTCTAGATAAAAGTAAAAGACATACCCAGCACTGGATTTAATGCTTACAAAGGAGATGAAGCTATGGAATTACAGGTTACATAGCCTATTAATCAGATGCATAAATGGTCTCCAAATTTAAACATTTCCTTGTTTTTTGAACCACAATTCAGACCATTTTTTAGTCTTTCTATTCCGAAAAAAGCATCTTACATTTCCTCTAAGGAAAACCAATTTCTCGTTTTTAATTTCTTTTCTTTAGCATTCAATCATCAAACTGAATACATTATCTATTGACAATAAAATCAAGGAAAATATTCTTTGTAATAAAAAAACACCACATGAAATTTCTGAAGACAATTCACAGATGGTTATTTCGTCACAAGATCAGTGAAAGAAAAGAATTATGCTTTAGTAAATAAGAAAAATATAAACTTCAACCACATTTTTTTAAATATTTTGGGTCCCCATCTATCAGGAAACTACGAGCACTCGCATGTGGAATTCGATGATAGCGAAATCGATCGAAATGGAATGCTTTTGAAATGGACAAGCTAAGCACGCTGTTGAGATCTGATTCTTACGATTAAAAAGGGGATCTCTTTCCAGAATCGGCGAAAATATAACTCGATGGACTTTTCTTCAGGAAAAAACTGAATTATTTCTTGGACATTCTCTCAGTGTGTCACGAAATAAGTTCAAAGTCGGCTCCCACAGTGGAAGTTATTCGCCAGCAGCGCTCAGACATACTCTTTTCCCTTTCGAATAATGTCAAAAGCAAACCATATGAATTTTCATTTCGATAGATTTTGCTGAATTCTGAACATAGAATTTGTCTCTCATATAAAATGATTTGCGCTGACAATCTATATATCGTATTTCATTATCAATATTAATGAATAGTTTTGATAATGATGAAGAGGGAACACATTGCTCATTTTCTATATTAAGTACTGTTTCCGAATTGGCATTAATTTTGTAGAATTCCTCAGCAAGAAAGCCATAACGCATCGATGCTAAGTTATGGATTAATTCAGGGATGGTAACCAATAAACCAGAACTCCTTGATGTTTCACTCAAACAGCCAGGCTTTTCGAACGGCTTTCCAACATTTTCAAGTGATAAACTGCTCTCCATCCCGCTGGAATTCATTACAAACAAGATCCCTTCCACCTTCCCTGAAACCCATTTGTAACACTTAAACCTTGACTTTCATAATTTCATAATAGCTATAATAGTAAACTATTACCGTGAACTGATCTCCGAGGATAGTGCGAACTTCTTTTACTTTATTCACGTTCCCAGTAACGAAGAGCAAAGTTTTCATAAGTCTAAATATCCAAATAAATCATTATTCAGATCTACACTACAAATAAAGTTCCGAACAAGCGAGATCTGCGTGGCCATGATTAGAATCAGACAAGTTTGATTTCAAAGCATAAGGCTCGTACCAATAAGTTCATGTAGACATACCTATTGATGCTGCACTATGGTCAACAACCAGTTCGGACGACATAAAAATATTAAAAAATCGATACTTTTTCTATTTCGCTACCATTCTCAAATGTTACTACCAAAATATTATTTCCTTCATGCATGAAAAATGTGGAATTACCAAATTACTTCAATCAATGAAAAACAAAAAAAAGTAACGGGAGATCAAGGATTAAATATTAAACCGTAAGAAAAAATAATTTTCCATCACTCAGAGGCAGTTTTATTATAAATTAATAAATGTAACTTCAAAATGGACAATAATAAAATGACGAAGCATATTAGAAAAATCACCGCAGTAATAAAACCAATGGACAAACACAGTACTATCCATCAAAATTTTAATGTGAAAAGTAAGACGTAATGTTAACCGCAGAAAGTAAAAGAATTTCACAGCTTCGAGAAAAAATTCATTTCAAAAATCAGCTTGAAGTTTTCTGCCATAGAATGCACGATAATTTATAAACAGCGTAAAATAGCCCGTTGTTCTATCCTAACATCTGAATTTTAGTACAATGCCTGCCATGATATTTCATCTCATCATGTCAATATAATACGATTGTATCCTAATAATCACTTCGATGAAAAATGATTCCCAAAGATATTAACACTACAAGAAATTAAGACCAGCACCTATCTGGAAAGATGGCCCACACTGATCACCTGACATGTATTTCAGCGGAAAAACATAATTCAGTTCAATTCGAACAAAATTTTTGATTAAAAATGTTAGTCCAAATCCAGCACTAACACGTAAAGCATCTAACATATCACGAAATCGATGTCGAGAATCAGTTGACGCTACAGCTCCTCCAGCAACGAATGTATGCGCAATCAGCATTTCTGGTGGAAAAAGTGGCCTAAAATAATATATTTGGAAGAAATATTCAATTATAAAAAGCAGAAGATAGTATAAATTAACTGATTCTTATACTGCACATATTCAAAACCCAAAAAGTTAACCCCTGAAGTCCTATACACTAAATAGGCTATGTACTACAAGTGATAATAGTTTCTTGTCTCTCAGCTTCTTTTTCATTTTTATTTTTCAATATAATACTTTTTGGACTGGGAATATTCATCTGGTAGGATAAGAAATAATAATCCCAGCATGTCATACTTATTTACTTTCAGTAAGTTCTTCTAAGTTACTCGAATCATTAAAATAACACTACAATACAGCACGTCGCTCAGATGCGAGTCAAAATCGCAAATAGGTTTATGCTGTGGGCACAGAAAAACGGAGAAAGTGGTATCTTTCTGATCCACAAGAGGATATAGCCATCGCAATGTTGACAAATATTTTATCAGACATTCTTCTATTAATGTGAGGTAGAAACAGCAAATAGTGACCATATATACCTGTAAATATGCAAAACTCCAATGGCAGAAGTAGCACCTCCAACACATGATAAACTGTCGGCTCGTCCTCCAATTGTATTCCACCCAAATCCACGAACATCATGAGGTCCGCCGACGTACAAACGGTCCAATAAGTGTAGTGAGCGATGAACAGCTAATGTATTGATAATCGCAAACTGGTATGAAGCACTCAGGAACATACCCATGAATAACGGCGTTGCTGCCTTAAAATTATCTCTGTGTGAAATGACTACGACATTTTTTGTGTTAAATGTTGCGAGAATAAAATAAATCAGATTATCAATAGCACTTACGTCATCTTCATAATATGAAAAACACTTAAGAAAGTTTATAATTAGAATTAAAATGATATTATAATGTGGTAACATATATCATAACGAAGACAATATCGACAGTATAAACAGACTTAAATTAGAATACCTTTATGTTGTATGTGAAAATCTTTATACTGGAATGTTTTAAAGACAAATTATATGAAAGGTAAATGATGAGAAGATGAATGAAAGAACTAACTTGAGCATCAAACTGATGTTTGACAAATGCTGCATCACCAAGGAGGCCTGCGTATTCCTGAGCAACTTTCAGTAAAACACCTTTTGTAGCAAGAAGTGGCCGGTCTCGTGTGTCATAGGCCAACGAATTCTGCACTGAACACTTCATTGTATATCCTGCATGTTCTCGAACCGGAAATGCAGCCTTTTCTGTTGGACAAAATTTTCGCCAAATCTTAAGTACGACTTGAATAAAAGCAATTCATTTGCCTCTGCTCTTTGTCACTGTTGGTCACTGCTATAAATATCTCATCTTTTAATGAAAACTTCTTGTATATATTGAGATGTATTGACGTATTGAGAATGTGTTGAGAACTCTCATTTATCTTTATACTTTTAAAAAATTTCAAATAGCCTAGAAAGCATTAATCACACCGGTACGTGCAAGTTCAACCCTCAGACTAATATTAAAAACATTAACAGCATTTTATAGCAAGAATGTAAGGGTAAATTCCTAATGAAAGAAGAGCCAGTAAATATAACACACCGTATTTAATTTCATATTATGGTGAAGTCTTCCGTTCCATAACTGGCCATTGTATTGTAGTATCAGTCCAACTTCCTGCACATTACTGAGATTCCACGGTAAATTTCCCAAACTTCGATATAAAGAGAATCCTACGTTGGCATACTTTTGCCAGCCCAAGAAAGGCTTCGCCATTGAAACATTGAAAGTTTGATTACCCTGTAACTGAAACTTCGCTAAAAGAATTATTGGATTAGTGTAATTAATCGCGGGCAACATTATGATATTCAGGTAGAATTTCAGAAATTTCTTTGAATGTCTCTTCAACAGATGAAAAACCAAGCCATTAACCTCGAAAGTATAGGAGTAACATGCATTAATCGATTCACCACGTCCTCCAAAACTTTCTTTGCCCGCATTCAATGAATAATCAGTTTCACCTCGACTAGTCATGCCAGCCTAAAAAATTGGCGTATGAAATTACTTACTGCATTCACCACAACGACAAATAATGCAATACACGGCATGTAAGCTAAACTAACCTTAACGCCTAAAGTGAATGATTTCGGCTCTTTTATTATAAAATCAACAACATATTTGCCCCGCTTTCCATCTGCTATATCAATGATTGGAGTAACGCTGTCCATGAGGCCAACTTCCTGCAGTTCAAAAGTATGTCAAGAGTATCAATCTACACGAAATAGTAATCACTAAACCCAAAGCCTACTCGAATATGTTTGGCAGCTAAATTGCAACATCGTATCAATTCCGGAAGTGATGAAACTGTGTACAGATACCCAATTTCTTTCAGTAATGCATCATTTTTTGTATTTTTAACTCCGTGAAATTGTACAGCTTCAACAATAACTGGCTGATTATCACATTTTCCGTATAGCACATCAGCTGGATGATATTTTTTAGTTCTTACTGTCGACATCTGTGACGAATCAGAAGTGGAGAAAGTATCCATGTTCCTGAAAGGGCACTTTCCTTTACTACTTTTATTTAAGAATTTAAACGCCAAAACTATGTTGTTTTCAATAATCACGCTTTTTATTCATTAATTTCTTTGTAGAAAACAACAAAAAATTTGCGGGTTGTACAATTTTTTTACAACATTCATCAGAAATATCACCATATAATATGTCAGCAACATCATAAAAATTTAAAGATTTACGAGAATTGCATGGCAATAGAAACGAAGTCTTGTCAGATTATGATCAAATAGCTATGTTGAGAAATAATCAATCAGTTATACCAGAATACCTCAGAACAGTCAGATATGATACTTTAATTTTACTTTGTTTGAAACGCAAGAAAGACAACGTAACGAGGTTCAATTTTGTCCTTTCGAATACATAAACTCTCCGACCGCTTCTGTTTGTTTTAAATTTCCAAGTTTTCCAAAACTTTTCCAAATACAATTATCCATTCATTTGAAAAGATAACCAGGATTGTCAGATCCCAAATATCCCACTAAGCATGCCCTCCACTCAGTCCCATATTCAGGGTACAACTTTGGTCCGAGGGTGTATTTTACGGGTGGCTAAATATTAATGCAGGTCGGGGAGCCGAAGGTCACTGTTATGACATTAATTGGTTGCATCATTATCTACCTCGTTAAAGTCATCATTTTGTTATAATCTAATTCAGTACGTCACTATTATCTGTTTAGTAATTAGTATTGGAAAAACTTCCATTGGTTGAGTGTCGTGTTCAATATGTGGTTGCTGAAATATATTTTAGAATTCTCTCAAAACTTGCAGTATTTCGTTGCCAATCACCGTATAAGATTTAGGATTTCTTTTCCATAATTTTGAACATAAGTGATTTCTGAAGTGATTTCATGGTTATTGTCTGATATATATGTCTGTGATATGATATCTGATATATTGTCTGATACGATAGTTCCTGTTTATTGGCTGACACGATATATATAAATATATATCAACTCGATTATCCGATTCTAAAAATTTTATATCTGTATATTTCGTTACCAAGTATTTCCTCTTCTTCTCTATTCTTTCCACTAATCAACTAATATAAAATACACTCTCTTTACAGCTCTATTACGGCAACTATTATGAATGACCCTCTCGCTTTCCCGTGGACACTGATATGTTCCGTACCAGACAAAAACTCGGTCCATTCATTGCGGTATCAAAATTTTTTTGTTTGTAATATCTTAATTTTATACGATAACCTGTAATTCAAGTACCTGGAAAGAGTTAGGAAGACAAATGATATACTTGGTAGTATTTGATACAGTCTCAAGTTTATGTCCTAATTCTATTGTGTGCTGGTATCTTTTTGACCTCTATTAGACTAAAAATTGTTCTTAAAGGAAATTTGGTTTGTGGCTTACAAGCACATTGCAAGAAAAAGCAGTCCAATATGGATGCAGCCATCGTTTTGATAAAGAGCCGAAAGTTGTGTTTCATACAACTCCTGGAAGTGAAGAGGAAGTTAGAGCAGTGTATAGCGCTATTCATAGAGGTATCATCTTTGTTCATAATGATTCAGTCTTTCATAAAATATTCCAAGGTATCACTTCAAATATCTTATTATAGATAATGTCAAAATGATGGCGAAATTATTGTTGGGTATTGGCTTTGTCACTAAAAATAATCCCTTCACAATGATTGCCAGCAAAAGGTAGTATGATACTGTAACATTTAACCCATTTCAGTCTCATTTTTTCCAACAGCGACTTAAAAGCTTGGGTCCTTTCTCAGAATGTACCACTCATTTATAAATCCACCTATATCAGTTAAAAAGTAGAATTTATAAAAGAAATCTAAAGCAAGCCCAAATATTTCTGGAATTTTCTCGCACAAATTAATCATACTTCGTTATCTAATGCCTAAATGCTGTTGTTATTTAGATCATCCTGAAGTCATAGTTGTCTTTCATATCTTACCGGCACCAAATTCAATTGAGCATAAAATAATGAAGGAACTGGCTGATGAATATGATCTAATACGACAAGGGGTGTTATTGGAAAATGCCACTACTTATTTTGAAGAATGTAATGTTAAAGAAGTACTTGGTAATATGCTTCAATGGTTTAATCGTCGTATGTCACGACTTGTCGCTTTGGAAAAAAAGTAAACTTCCTCATTTTTACGTGAATAAATTCTTGAATTTTTGATGGCACCAGAATTATTCTGTGATAGTTTTTTAAGTTCATTGCTCTGAAAGAGGTTCAAGAATGTTCGTTCAGAGAAGGAAATTAATCCTATTTAGTGTGTTAGTATTGTAGGACTCTTGCAAAATTCAGTCTACAAATCGGCGAAGGAGGGCATACAACAAACGTAATATCCTTTCCAATGAGCAATATCAATACTGCTGTGCAAAAGATCCTCCATGGTAAAGAGGAGGACATACCTCAAAATGTTAATATTAATGGTATCACTTTTATTTTCTTACTGTCGAATTAATATTTATAACATGACAGTTTAAGAGGAGCCCGAAAATAATACTGACAATTTTTTTTTTCGTTTATTTAATCTAATCTTTGAGTCATTTCTTATCAATAAATCGAGAAGTGTTTGAGAAATGAAGTGTAAAATATTTTGGAATCTGGGCAGGCATATCCATCTATGAATTTTATAATAGTATTATTTTCTCATATTATTAGAAATGCAATAAATTTATGTGGCATGAAAGAATTCTTCTATAAAACGTATATTTTCAGTGAAAGCAAGCATTGAAGTTCTTGGTTATCCGTCAGGTTTCAATGAATTTGAAATCGCCAATATTTTCAATAATTTTCGGGTTATCCAGGTAGTGAAGAATTTAAATGGTGCAACGGTGGAATTCGCAAATGAAATTCATGCAGTTCAAGCTGCTATTGAGTATGATCAAAGTTGGATTGATTCGATACACTCATTAACGGTGACACCCATTCATCCAGAAGTAGTCAAGGAAGTGAAAACAGCTTTATGTGATGAAAATATCTCTTGTTAATTAGTCTTAAAATCTCAATTTAACTTCCTTTTCAAAATATATGATTGGAAGATATTAAAATTACATGCTGTCATGCTTTTGTCTTGTTATAAAGTATCCCATTACAAGCTTTTCATTGAAGTATTATCATCATTACAGCAATCTTACCAAAAATATTCTGTTTCCGCATGATCGAAAGTCTTTTTCATTCTTTATTATGTGATTTTTATTCAGAGTTATCAAATAATTGTTCTTCCAATGACCACATCTTTCTATATCATCTTCTATTTCTATAGGGAGAAACAAAAGCTGCTGAGACATTCAATTTTTGTTTATTGCTCAAAACATCCCATCGTTTTCAGAATTTTGAACAGATTTTTATTATTTTTGAAGTTTCTTAAGAGTCTGTTGATATGTTTTTCAAACATGTCGTATATGAAAATTCTTTACTTATGTTTCTTTATTTGAAGGGATAGTGCGATCATCATTAATCGGCATTTACTCTTTATGATGTGTTACATACTGCTGTTTTTGCAATAAATTATGAACATCCGCCAAAGCTGCAAATCGATTCATTCATTTTCAACCATAAGTGTGATTTAAACCAAAATTTATTTTGAAGACGGTAAAATTCCCTTTCCATAATGGACAAATATCTTGAATATAAACTGCTCAAAATATATCGATAGGTGTCTAAGCACGTTAAATATTTTCGAACTTGATATTGATATTGTCATTTCGAAGAGGATCCATTTACAATTTAATAGACAAAATGTAATAGAAGAATGAACAATCTGAATTGCTAAAACTTTTATTTTCGTCCAAAATATGCTGACAATAAAACGAAAAATTTCAAATTAATGCAAGCTAGCAGAATATAATGAAGAAGTACATCGATAATTTGATGTTTCTCGACCAAATACAGGAACCGAATATAATTCTGTGGAGTATAAATATCTAATTTCCAAATATTAGCTTTCTCTTCAGTTTCAAATTCTGCAGACCCTAATGGGAATTCTTCGATATTCATCGTCGGTAGGAACTGCAATTTTTAAAATACCATCAGCAGTTAACTCTGACACCAGTTGTTTCTCCTTAGCACTTTTCAGCAGTATATAAGAAATGACGTTCAACAATGCCACTGTCTCCTTCCTTACGTTCATCATGATGTCCAGATACGATTAATTCACGACCGTGATCATTCACTTGTAAAATCATTGACATGAAAATTGCATACGTTCAATTTCACCTCAAACTGATTTCTTCTTTGTTCATTCGACATCTGTAATAGTGACAATTCCAATTCACACAGATAGAATCCATAATGATAACGATTATTTTTACATAGATGGATATTAATTTTAAGTTAAAATATTTTTTTGGAAAGCAAATTTTCATCTTCTGATATAAACTTGTGCTATTCGATAGTTTCAATTTTGCCAATTAACTGTTTCAATTTTAGATACATTCAAAAAACAATATGTTGTACGAAACTGACTAATAGGTGGTTGGAAATGTTCAAACTTTCAACAGATCACTAACCAATCAAAAATTCAAATATCGGCTTCCTTATTTTCCTTCCCCGTTAATGACATTTGAAATTTTCTATTTAATTTTTCATTAGTTCAAATGATCATGACTAATATTTTAAGGAACCGGTGAAAATATAGTCATATTTTTAATAGGTTAATGACGCACTTCCCAAAACAGGACATTACTCGTCAATATAATGTAAGATTCAGGCGTGAATAAAATAGATTTAATTTATATAGATAGAATTTTTATCTTTTCATTCTTACAGGTGATCTCTTTACACAGTATCGTGAAATTCATGTCATTTTAATTCTTGTTAACCTTCACATCGTTCTTATTCTCTCTTTAAACCTTTGATTCATTTTCATAAGCTTTATTACATGTATCATATATATGAAAGATGACGTTATCAGTTGGATTGTAGATGAAATCCTGATTATATTACATTTCCTGAGCATATAAAATTTTTAGAATCATACTTTGGCAAAATTCTGTTTTCTGTAAAAGCTGTAATTATATTTTTGCAAATAAATAATAAAAAAAGCGTGTAACATAAATGAACAAAAACTCAATGCTGAAATGATACATTTTGCAGTTAACTTTAACACCACTCTTAGTCGCTTGTTAATAGCCAAGAAAGCCTTGATCTTACGAGAAATTCCATCTCAGCTCTTTGATTTTCCAGTTTGGGACAGCAGGTGATTGAATGAGATGCACATTACCAACAAAAAAACGCAGTACGAAAAGCTAACATCATTTCAATTGAAGAAGTAATGCTTATTGCGTAAATCTGAAGAAAAGAAATTAAGATATATTAAGTTACCAATTATAAACTGATCATAAGAAGTAAAGAAGATAAAGTTTCGAAAGAAAAAAATGATGAAGGTAATGTATAGATAGGATTAATATAAAACACAGACCCAGAACAGCATTATGTAAATCTTTTGGACTATTTTGCTTTTATTACAATCCGAAAATTTAAGCACATTTTTTTGAATTAATAATGCAGCTGTAGGATCCATCTTCATCCCATCTAGGTGTCTTATATTGACGATAAATGCTGCCTGCATTGCAATGCTGAGGATAGAGATACGTGTTTTTTTTAAGCTTCAAGCATGTTGAGAAAATATTCTATGAGATATAAGCCAACTAAAAGCGAAGGTTCTCAATCGAGGACAGAGCAAATATCAGATTAGTAAATAATAATGAAATATGGATTTCTCAAGAAATAACTACGTACAGTGATTCACGAAAAGCGACATCACTGTTGTTGAATGCAGTGAAATGCCCGTACAACTATAATCATTCCTATTATCAAAAGTAACATAAAGATCAAGTAGAAGGAAATGGTTCATAACTGCCTTCTGATGGAATTCTGTTAATTTTATGCTTGAATAACTTAATAAGAAGTTCAGTTCTCCCAAGTTGAAAAACCATTAAGTAGGAGTTACCTAATTCCCAAACTCCACTAAATCGTTACTGCGACAAGAAGTATTGGGACAAAGCCGTACATCCATCAAATTGATTCTTCTTGGATGTTCGCTACAAGGAAGTGCAGCATGACCTCGAAATGTCGCTCCACAGGCAAGGCATACTACAGTTTTTTCTGATCTATCGCAGATACATTTCGATTTTTTTTCTGAAAAGTAATAACTCATATGAGGATACTTAGCTAAGGCAGAAATGATAATACAATTTAAACTACCGACCACAGTAAAAGACTCCAGTTTTTCTTTGCAGATAAGAGTTATATGAACATATTATACATTACAAACAATGATAAAAGAAAAAGATCCATTGTTACTACCTTTTCCCATAGACATATTCCTTCGATACAAAAGGTGAAATTTGTCCTGAACTTCGGCTTCTCTGAAATAAACAATTCTGGGAATTACTCTTCATTTTACAATTAACACTTCATATTCAACATTACTGACATCCTTACAACAGTATCTCTTTTAGAATGTTTACTTTTTCTGCATTTTTTCGTACTGCATTTTTTCGCAAAATACCATCGTATATTTGAATTTCAACTCCTCGGTATAGGTTAGGATAAATCCTAAACTGCATCGAAGAGTTTAAAAATTTACTGTTCATTAAGTTTATATTTTCTGAACACAATGCTTCTTTACGTATTACATTCAAGAAAAAAACATAATAAAACATGAAAACGTAACTGGTAGTTTTAGAAATTTGAAAACAACGCATCGAGGCGAGATTGATAATTTCACAGCTTCAAGAAACAACTAAAAAAGATCGACTAGTAATTATCTGACCAGACAGAAGCAAATTGAAGTCTTTAGCAAATTTTTGAAGAAAAATTCTACTTTATTCTCAACTTCTTTAAGCAAACAAAATACATTGTAAACAACAGAAATGTTATCAACACTGCTATTGAATCATTTACGATTCAAACTTTGAATGAATAAAATGTATTCGAAAGTTTAAAATGAATATTCGAGTAAAGGAAGATAAAACAAACAGTTTAAAATTAGTCATTATATTTATAGGAAAACATTACACTTTTTATCCAATTTATATGAAATTGTTACAATTTTCCTGTATAAAGTGAGTACCCAACAAAATCTTCTGTGTTAAAATCTTGGATCCAACGTTGTGTATTTCGCTTTTGAGTGAGATCGATTTCATTTTGATTTATTCGCTTCTGTAAAAATAAGTAGAGATGAAATAAATTTCTGACCTGATATCCTGCTTTTATTTTTTCTAAGAATTCCATGCTGAATATCCACAAGTTCTTCGTAAATAGTAAGGTAACAAAAAACTGTATATTAGGAAGATAGTTCCTTACACTTTAAATTACCATTTGAATAGAATTTCCTCAAGCAATGATTCACATATTGGTAATAGTATAAGTTACAAAACTAAAAAAATAATCTGCAGCTATATGCTTCCAATGTTACCTATTTCATTTACCACTAAGAATTAAACTTCGAACAATATTCGATTATTGATCTCTTTTCGAGAAATCAAAAAGGTTGTGTCTAACATATGATTATACTGCTGCGAGAAACATTAAACTGATAAAGCAAAAAGGCTTAATGATCCAATTATAATTCATTTGTTATCTATGAATTCGAAATTGTTCGTTAAACATTATCAGTATATTAGCATTCCTTTCTACGGAATGTATAACCTTTATAATGCTTCAGTGTCGTGACAATTTCTGTCATAAAATTGATGCCTTGTGCATGATCATGCTTGATCACCTTCTAACATATATATAAAGTATACCCATGAAGTAGAGTGTTCGAGTTTTTTGCGTAACAGATCGTGAAAAATTCCTGTATTCCACACATTCTCACTGATTGCACATGAAGCTTGTTTTTCTTAAAAGCATGGTAAATCTGTAATGTTATCTCTTCTGCATTCTGTAATCTTAAAACTGTCTTCCTAGTAATTAGAAACTCTCGTAACACAGATGCATCGCGTTCTGCAATGAAACCGTGCTTTCATCATATGATGCAGCGCGTTTTGAATAAAGTTCTACTTCATTCAGTTTTACTTAATTTTATTTTTTCAGTCATCAGCAGTTCATTAACAGAAAAAACAAATCGTCATGTAGGTAAATTATGCAGAAATCTATACCCAGTCTTTGCAAAATGGCAGAACTTTTTGTGTTTCTTCAGGCTTAATTCGCTTCTGCATATTACTGCACAAAAGGGACACTCAAACACCATATTCCAGTAATCGTTGCTAGCTATCACATTATGTTTTTTACTGAAATCATACGATTGCGAAGCATAAACTTAAAATTTAACTTCTAAGTGTCCTTCATCCACGTTACGAAAATAAGAAAACTTTTCGGAGCACAAATATTATGAAGAAGCGAAAAAATTATTTGTCGTAATTTTTCAAATTGTGTCATCCATAAAATATTAATAAGCATAGATAACAAATAAGCATTAAATTCTCGAATTGAAAAAAAAACATACAAGAAATGGTTTCTTATTTCATAGAAATTAAGAAAGAATTGGGGGCAGTGAGCACAACGATATTTGCGTCGAATGTAATGTGGTATTTCCTTGTGAACTTCAAGAATAATCCGTGATTCTGTTTTGAAACGGCACAAATGACATTCTAATATCGGCTGTAATCTATTTTAAAACACCATTAACAATAATCAAAACAGTTATTAGGGAAAGTACGAATTTTCGCTTGCACAACAACCGCCATTTTTATCTAATTAGAAAAACATTGTTTGAAGGTTTGAAACTGTCGCTGATTCTGAAAAAAAGAAAAGCTAGCATTAAAATGATTCCTCTCACTGACGTTCTTTTGCATATTAAGTCTCACTGTCATATGAAATAAATAAACTAACTAAAAGAGCAAAGCTGGAGAGAGCTTTTCCAGCATTTTCTCCAATTATACTAAAACTGTTGGCGACAACATTTTTTCCAAATTCAAACAAGATTTTCGTCATATGTATGGGACGTTTCTGACAGCCCACTGCCAACAATAAATTATCAGTATAACGCATTTTTCTTTGTTGCTCCTTAATTTCTTCTGGTCTTGTAAGCATTCGTATTAATTCTTTAATGGTCATGTCTGCATCATATTCAGCTACCAATTTGACAACCTTTAATGATAAAAAATTCTCCAAGCAAACTGGATCTCAAACTACAATATTTATTCATTACTGAATTATAATCGACATTACGATGACCTTAGTAACAGATTAAAGATATTAGAGTACCTGTGAAGGAGGTATGAAGACGGTTTTTGGTAATATAAAACTTCCATTTATCGATAACGACTGCATTAAGAGGGAATGAAGCCGTGCTTCTTTTTCATATATACTTTGCAAAAATGTTGTCAACTTTCTGCAAAAACTCGAAGCTAAGCCATCCACTAATACGAAACCATCCATTAAGCTTACGACTTTGCCTTTACCTAAACCTGTCAGTTTCTCTAGCACCTCATTTCTTTAACAATCGCTAATCTCTCTCTTCTATTTCTTAAATCATCTCTTATTCCCATCTCATCAATTATGTGATCATCAAATGAATCGAAGCCTTTGAATCATTTGTACTTCTTGTTTCTTCTTCCAACTCAAAATCTCAAATTCCGCTGCATTTCTGCTGGCCATACACGAGAAGTACTATGAAATCCTGTCTCAGCTCCTTTATCATAAAGTAGTAAACAAAGTAGCACGTCTTACCTGTTGCTAATCGAGCCATCTGTCTATTTTTCAAGTATCTCGTTCTCAATTGCGTGTAGAAAAGTCTCATTCTCTCTCAGCAATCGATCCTAACAATAGAATAAATAGATTAAAATACTGTCCAATTTATTCCGTTAAGCTGCTCTCCAAATATG
Organism: Cruorifilaria tuberocauda; assembly: GCA_013365365.1. Lineage (NCBI taxonomy): Eukaryota > Metazoa > Nematoda > Chromadorea > Rhabditida > Onchocercidae > Cruorifilaria > Cruorifilaria tuberocauda. The sequence goes on along the minus strand of JABVXU010000128.1, from coordinate 6,015 downwards.
ATTGAATCACAAATGTGATAGACAAACATGATAGTATGTATCCCATCTTCAAATGCATATAGCAGCTTTTTTTCCTTATGACTAAAAAGCTTCCAACATGTCTGTTTATATTTAGAAACGAATGATTTAATGAAAGTAAATACTGATGTTTTGACGAAGACTCAAATTATGGAAAGGAAAAACTAGAGATGAACAGATCAGAGTGTGAGTGATATCAGGAAATCAAAAGAAGGTAAGAGAAATAGAAAATTCCGATATCTGTTCAATTACTATTCTAATAAAAAGCAATTTTTTGATAAAAGAATGGATAGAAAGATTATCTTTTGATAAATCAGTAATTTTTGTAGTATCATGCAGTGAGCAGACAATATGGATAAGTTTCTTCTATAATTGATTGACCAATTTCAAACGGTGATTTTCCGTGAAATAACGAAAACATAATTACAACTGGAGGACTTCAAACTGAACAAAAGTTTCTTAACTTGATTGAATTTTTTATTCTTAAAAGCTAGCAAGAAACAAAGCAAAAAGCAGAACATTATCTCATTACGGATACGGAAAAAGGAACCAAAACGAACTTCATCTTCCTGTATGATTCTTTTATCATCAATAACCACTTCTTTCATTGTATTCTTCCAGTGATTTCGATTCCTAAAGTAACAAAGTGAAGAAAGAAGCACTCAGACATCCGAATAATACTGTATTAACTCTGTCCATAATTTACCGGTTATCTACTTCCGAAAATTTTTCCTGCATCATAATTATTTCAGTAAGTTCATACTACATATACATACAGGAGCCATTGAACGTTTACGAGCCAACTGGGGAGCCGTTATTATTTAAGTATATAAATTTTCAGTGGGACGATTCATATTCAAAAAATATATTGGTAATGGCGCTGCAACATATTGTTAAGTGACGGAATGCAAGAACGTAAGGTTATTTGTAGGTTATGTGAAACAAATACGTGAAACTGGTGAGAGAGACTACGCTAAACAAAAATGCGAAGGTGTTGGTAAGATACACTTTAGCAAGCATGTAGATCGTCTTGTCTTTTCCGTATCACGACTGCGATACATTGGCAACTTTTGGTCAGTTCTAATTTTCATTGTTTATGTGTTTAGGTGATAATTTTTGTTGGCTTTGAATTCGCATTAATTTATCGCCTTTGCATATAAACCAAGTATATAATGAATGGTATTCTCACTTAGTTTTTTGGAACTAATATTTTCAATGAATGGTTTTGTTTTTCTATTAGTGGATCAACCGGATAAAATCAAAGCAATCTTTTTCCCCAGTTCGCTTACAAATTTTTTGAAAAAAACGAAATAACAGTCAACATTTCTCGGTACTGCGAAACTCAATCTTGTAAGTTTCTTTCAAGTACTTCTATTCGCGAACATGACCTAAATGAAAAAAATGATCGAGATGTGAAGTGGAAGTATTCCCTTGAAAATACATAATGTCCTAATAGATTCATCATTACCTGCCAGATGTATCTCAAACTAATATCTCAAACCCAAACAATTTTTTTCCACCAAATTTCAGAGGCGAGTTTATTGTGAAAAAGCAATCCATGTTCCATCCCATTTATGATCCGCGAATTCAATGAGAAAAGCGCTTACCTCTATCCTAAAACGACTAATCTCATTTTGTAATTAGATCAAAGATTTCAAGAATCTTATGATTTGCTGTAATGAATCTGAATTTGAACTATCCCTTCGCTTTCTGAAATTCATGATTAATGAAACAATAAAAAGTGATAAATTGAAATGGGAAGACAAAGAGAAAATATATATCGAAATGTTTATTATAACATATTCATGAAAAAACAAGAAAATAATAATTAATAGTCAAAGTTGCTTAAACTGTCATATTCGGATGAATTAATAAGTAGCATTAATTGATGGACATTCATTCGATTGAACACATTTGCCGGCTTTATTCCGTCGAAAATCTCCATTCTTTGTACACTGACATCGAGGTGGAAAGCATTTCTTATAACACAATATCTGAAAATTCAATTCAAATTATTTGAGGATTGAATTCGGGAACAGGATGATAATACTATTAGCAAACTTACTCAAAATTCCAGCATAATTTTATTCCATTTTATCGCTGAAAAGTACACGCAGTGCAGTATCTTTAGTTTTCATGATTTCAAAGTGTCGATCATATTCTATTCTCACGTGAAATAAGTTGTAGTTAAAAAGCATTGTTATTAAAAGATACTCTAATTTGTTCACTTCGTCAAGTGTTATTTAAATCTTTCCCCTGAACTCATAACATTATCAATGGGAAAGGTATCTCATAATCGTTCTATACTGACTGGTTCAACATCATCACAATGTAATTCACATCCACTAGCACAGCGTGGAACCCATTCTTCGTTTGGTCCACATTTTGGCGTTCCATTAACGATATTGCAAAAAACGGCCGTTATCTGGATATATATTAGTGTTAACATTATAATTACAACACTTTTTGAGCGTCACCATGCTAGTAATATAAATATATATAACATTTTAATATATATTTGATAGTACGTTGACAACAACTTTCATAAGCTTCACTATCTACAATATATCATAAAAAATTAGCTTACAAATATCAATACAGCGAGAACCATCTTGCGATCTGTTTCCTTTCCAAACTGTTTCTAATCTGTAATGATTTATGATGAGTGATTGTATGTCATACTCATTAGTATTCCATGCATTCAAATTGTTCGAATAGCTCCTGTAGTATATCAGCTCTAATGTTAGATAAAATTCCTTCACATTTTCAGTCAAGTTTTTCTAGGGAAATTGAGTGATATTATAATTTTATAATTCTCTTCCAGATCAAACAGCAACTCTTCGTTGGATTGGATGAATTTCCCGAAAGCATTGAAATATCTTGAAAATAATAATTCCTCGCTGGCATTTATGGTGATACTCTAGTAAATCTACATGCATATGATATTCAGTTAAAATTTGAAGAAATTCACTATGATGCTCTTGGGCATAATTTCGAAATTTTAAGTTACCGTATCGTGACGACTGATTGAAATTCATTATGGTAAGCTTCATTAAAAATGAAACTAACGAAGGAGGAAAAGAAATTAATAAATAACGCTCTTTCTCTTACCAATTAATCACTCTACTGAAAGTAAAAAGACTTATTCGAAAATGATTTTTTATGCAAATTTGAGATAAATAAAATTTATGGAATAATTGAAAGTTTTCCCGTGCTTCAATAAGGGTGAGCTTTTCATGTTTCCATATTTAAATGCCCGAAAATGTATGATTAAACTTGAACGAATTTACTTGTGATAAATATAAATAGCTTAGTGATAAATTAAGGCTTGTATATTCTGTTATTTGCATGGATTAATAACTATTAGAATTATGAGACTCATATTTTGAACTCAACTTTAAATATGGAGCATCAGGTTTGTGTGCATATTAGAAAACGTTCAGTATTCCTCATTATTAACAGATCCTGAATATGAAAAAATAAAGCAAATTATAAATATTTTTATTTATTGAAAATTTCAAAAAAAGGAAGACGAAAGTGAGTGAAAGATTGTATTACAAAGTATTGTTGAGAAAATGTCTTTTATTGTCCTTTATTATATTTATCGACATTCAGATATGGCGACACACTTATTTGCTGCACCTTCCGAATCCATCATATGGCAGCACTAACAGCCAGCCGGATTACATTTCGCAACGCATGGATTCTGAAATGATGGAGGAAATTAATTGATAGAAATTGCTGAAAATTATGACAAGGCTTTCTCTTAAATAATACTGTTTCTGTTTTCATTTTCTAGGATAAGCTTTTCCTTGAGAATAAAAATAAACGTCTAAACTCATGCGCAAATGAAGTTTTGACAACATTCCATAGGTAAATAAGGGGCAAAATGTTGAAACATGATTAGCTTACATTAATTAAATGATGATGATGCACGTTGTCTATGAGTAAATAAAAATATTCCAGACTTAACTTTTGTATTATAAATAAATAACTTAATTCCTCTAGTTATTGCTGTTAAAATTATCAACATTGGGAAACAAATTATTTCTCTCTTTTCATCATCCAAAAAATCTATAGCAATCTAAATAACATTTCTTAATAAACCTTGATCTGAAAAATGAGCAAATTTAAAATCTACTATTACTATCTAAAGATTTATACTTATTCATTAAAAAACAAGGAAAAATCAAGTTCTGAAAATTAGAATTCATGAATTCGTATTTGATTAAACACAGTTGTCAGTGTGAAAATTCAACTCACTGCGTAAGCGATGCTAAACTTTTTACCTTTTTAATTCATTGAAAAATGAATTTCTCTTTTAAAAAGCATCTTTAAAACTAGACAAAACAGGAAATAACCCGAAATGAGGAAAAACAATTGTTGATTGTAAACATTTTGCGGACGTTAAAAATAAACCTGAGTGATTGGTTCATGCATTTTTTGTGTATATTTACATGGCCGTATTTTGATGAACACTAGATAGAAATGATTCATAAAATATTTCATATTAATCAATCATTTCTTTCCTTTTCGTAAAAAATGAATCATCGTTATGACCTAAACTATATTGTTCAGTTTACTTCAACTTCTTTTATGAAAAGAATTTGACCCAATTGAATGCAGTAAAGTAAGCTACGTAAACTTTCAAATTCGATTCATCATTTTTAAATTAGCATATGTCAATAAAGTTCTTTAAATAAATAATCAGTCATCAATGATACAATCATTGTATCAACGCTTCATAAATATTTTAATAATTATAAAATAATGATGCAAAGATGTGATAGGAGAAACTTTGATGAAAATATCGAAATTGATCACATCAGCAAAACACAAATTTCTGCGAAGAAAGTTTTCCTGAAAAATTCGTTTCATGAAAAAATGAAAGAAATGAATATGTTGATATTGGATTTCAGTAAATTCAGATTATTATATTTATTATATTCGTATTAGAAATTTTCCACTTATTATTCCATTTCCTGAACTTTTATAGTTTTAAACTTATTTTTGAAATAAATAATATAATAACCAAACAGGATAACGCAATCATCTTTAATATATGTTTTTAAGTAAACATAAATTAATCAAGAATGAGAGATTATAAATCATAAAAGTTTATAAATTGTAAATGAAGCAATGAAACGTAAATTAAAATATATTATAATTCTGATTTTATTAATGACAATCAGACATATGTTATACCTATCAAACGCAATTATCTTCAAGTTCATTTCAGATGTGATAAAAGCGCTTATAACAAAGGTGAAAAGGATTTTTAGGAATGGTTAGAAAATATATTAATCCTTTTTTCCAGTAATCATCATTCTTATTGATAACTTAAAGTGGAAAACTCCTGTGGAAGATAAATTTGTGCCATACATAAACCATTTAGTTTTAAATTTCAACATGAAAGTAATTTAACGATTGATAATAAAACAAAATCAAAGACTAATGCTTGATTAGCACGTTTTATATTCATATCGTTAATCTATCAAAATAAGTAATTTATTTTCATTGAATATTTGTTTGATACGAAGGAAATGCTTGCGATATTGAAGGATATTTAATAAAATGGGAATGGATTTTATCCAATCAAATAGATAATCCAAATCATCGATTTTTTAATTATATTCTCTTTCATATGCTACCAATACTTTGGGGGATTTCAGCATTTTTCGGATTCCAAAATTTCAGTCGTATTTAGTATTATTGTTTTTGTTGATTTTTCTCTAATTTAGATATATATACCATAGGTTATACCAATTAGAATACGAATTTTTAACCAAAAATATATGAAAATTCTCCGTAAAAGTATAATTAACATGTGCTAATCAATTCTCTATTCCCAATAATTTTAAAATATATTTTCACAAATCCCAAAAGCATCCGCAATATTTAATTTTTTAACACAAATTATTCCAATAAGAACGGTTTAAATGATGAAGAAGAGAGGTATAAATAATGGAGCATTCTAAATTCTTTGAGCTCATCTCA
>JABVXU010000127.1:0-134266 GCA_013365365.1 Cruorifilaria tuberocauda | reverse complement strand
TCGTCTAGAAAGGAACAACTTAAATCTTGTCGCAGTTGAAGAAAATCGCCGACACCATCATTCTCAAATTTCAGTTTTAAAATTTTGTTGAATAACTATGATGTGAAGCTTTTAGACTGAAGCGTTGAAGTAAATGATGGGAATAATAAAAATGAAGAGATTGTAACTGATCATTTACAACAACAACAACAAAACAATTCTGAAAATGACATCAAAAGTGAACATTTGTTTATTTAATTTTATAACACTGCTTATTTTTGCAATATTCACTTCAAATATGTGAGGAATTATGAAAATGGAATGCAAATTAAACCTTGGAAAATAGTCTTTTAGATTATTGAAACTGTCCTAAATCCATTGATATCTGAATTGATAAATTATTCTCTAAAAAAAACATTCAGTGAGGAAAAGCATTATTAGAAATAATAAAAGTCAAGAAAAGGACCAAGCAAAAACTCTCACCTCCAATATAAGACATTTTTTCTGATTAAATTTTTGGTGGCTAGAAAAATAAATTGCTTGAAAAAAAACAAATTTGAAATATTATAAAAAAATATAAATTTAGAAATTGAATCCAAATTAGAAGCTTCATATTTTTTTGATAAGTCCATTGAGCTTGGCAGGAACCAATTTGCTACAGCTTTGGATAGCTAGTCATCGTCCTCATACGTAGATCCGCATGAAAATAACATTTACTCAGTGTACTTCAAAAGTTGGAGAGATTTTATCTTTTCGATAATTCGTAAATATCACGTTTATGAATACCAAACTGTATTGCCCAAATTTCTGCTTCCTTAAATGGTTCATACTGATCCGCAACTGATCCTGAAAAACTACAGAAGTAGTGTAAAAAGATTGAGTAGCGGAAAGAGACAATCTGAATGCCACTGATTATTGGCTATCAAGCAAAAAGAGCAATAAACTGTAAAGTATCCGATAGATGCAAAGTATCCACTAATTTTGAAGAAAGGTTCAGTGCAGTCGTCCATGAGCTGGCCTGAAATTCTAAATAAGACATGTGTAAGTGAAAATTTCAGCGCTTCTGGCTTGCTTTTGCACTTATTGATGATTTATTCATTTATAAAAAATGACTTAGAATTCTTGACACATTTTATTAATTTTGAACATTTCTATAGATCATCGCTTCTTGTGAGTTAGCACAGGGAGTAATACCAGTATTTAGGATTTCCAAGATAATCAGCATACTGAGAATTATTTTTCCGGATATATTTGGCACATATGGGAACGATGTAATGCACATTGAATGCATACCCGCATAATTGTCACGGAATGTCATTTTGGAAGTTTTTGAGTGGAGGAAGTAGTGAATAAATAAATCTTCTAGGGTAAAACTGTCATAAGTGAGGGAATTAATTTTTAAAGAAATAAGATTTAGAAATAAGATTAAAGAATTCTTAGCAATGGTTCCGACGTTATTTCGTGCTAGTAAACTAACCTGCGACAAACTCTGTTGTAAAACTAATTGGTTTCAAAATTCCAATTTAGTCCGCTAATTACTTCCGCTTTTACCATCTCAAGAATTTCATCCAAATTCATACTTGAACTTCTTCGAAAAGACAGTTTTAATTAATAATTGCCCTCCATATTCCAGTGAGTAACCGTCACAAATCATTTGCTTCAGTCATTACCAGGTTCTTTGTTGAGAAATGGAACAGTAACTTAAATTTCGGAACTGTTAAACTTCCACTGAGAATATTTGATTATAAGCGTTGAATTATTCGCATTTATCTGAAGTTACAGAATAGATTTTGTTAAATTTAATTTGAAACTTGTGAAATGAACTGAATTTGTATAAAGGAAAAAATCTTACTTGAAGGCTTGCGTACCAAGCGAATATTACCAACATAACAGCGACTGTCGCTGAAAAAGCGAGGAAAGGAAATATGATAAAACCTTGTTCTGGATTTAATATAATAAGATACTGTATGCTTCTTATTTACAAGCTTTGTCACTGAAATCGTAAAGAAAGGAAGAATGGTAAAAGCCTTCGTTCTGGAGTAACATTATAAACTAATAGTATGCTTCTTGTTTACTAGTTTTGTCAATGGTCTGGTTTACAAGCCTTGTCACTGAAAAATACTTTGTTTTTAATTAACGTTATAAGGTCAAATTATACGATTTTGTTTGAAGTCTTCAAACTAACAGGATCCTATCTTCTTCGGGATAAAAAAAGAGTCCCAACCTTGGAACCATTGCTAAGAATCTGTCTCAAGGAGTGGGTTGGTTAACACAGGGTAAAATCAATTCCCCTTTTCCCTTGTTCTGACTGATATCGTTATCGTTTTTGAACTCTTCAGAATATTGTGAAATTGTTAATGTAGTGTTGTATTATTGTATGTATCAAGTTTGTTCTAGTAAAGATTTAATTAACCAAGTTTGAGGTACACCCAAAAGTATCAGCGATCACCTCTGTGAGTTACAGAAGCTATCAGTTTGGCTACTTACGAATAGAAAGAAATATTGTCACGGTCACAGAAGAACGTTGACACTCCACATGGGCATGCATTTACTCTCAGAGTCAAGTAGTTAGTACTTCCCAACCAACAAAAAAAGTTTTCTCTTCCCTGAAAAAGCCATTCAAGTCCACTTTTCTCAGCAACTTTTCAAGTGGTTGAAAAATTTCACCTCATTAATTCTCACTACCAACAATTTTCCAACGAATAAACTTTTCCAATCCAGCCAGATTTGAAGACTAACAGTTGCGAGCTCGACTGAAAATAGCTGAAAGGCATCAACGAAAAACAATAGCTCAGTTTCAAACACTACTTCGTGCTGATCATTCCACAGGTTACAATCACCCTGCATTCCGGAATATCCCAGTTGGTGATTATAGTTTGAGTCCACGTAATTATCGACACTATGATTGAGATGTGTCCTTATTGCAAGGCTCTCGGATTATAATGGAGAAACAAATGAAGTGTGCTGCGCCGGCAGAAAAATTAAGCTACCTTAACTGAAGAACTGCCATAGCCACTGGAAATTATGCTGATATAGTGCCGAATCAAAGCATTTCTCATCTACATCAGGAAATGCAACTCATGCTTCCAAACGACGCCGTTTAACGCACAAATCGTAACAATTCTAATCATGCCAATTTTCAAAGTGAAGATATAAGGTTATCACAAAACTGGTTTCCTACTTTTCCGAACAGTCACTAGTGACAACCCGCGTGATTTCGTAGCTCTGATCCAGCATTTAGCCGCCTAAATTGCTGAAGACACTGTACTTATAATCAAGTCGATTGCTTCTTTGATTTGCTTGGAATCTTTTGGCGATGTGTCCTATCTCACACATGTTAAAATTTTGCTTTTCAAACACAGTGATCCAAATGTCTGCCTTAACCAGATATCTAAGGTAGCCTTTAAGTAATTCTCGATCATCATTTTCTTTTCAACATTTTTTTTAGTGTGCCGCATGATTTGTCGTAATAATCATCAATTGATGACCACTTATAACTAAATAAAGAAGAAAATAATGACAAAAATCACAGAGTAATAGTGGAATATGCAATTCGATTAAAGGGATAGCTGTTTTCACATAGGCACAATGGTAACATAACAGGTCGGTTAGTCAGACGAAAATGTTAGCTTTTTCTTTGCTTCCATAGCGCTGTTCGGGAAGTGGTAGAATTGGTAAAGCTGATGAACGAGTGATTGAGTTCGTTATCGTAGCTAGTGGTTAGTGCAACTGTTGTAATTCATGAGTCTCCTTCTCCATTGTTTTGTCCTAGAGTTGTCATATTTTATACAAGTATTTTTCCAATGAGTATAATGAATAGAATGACTATGAAATTTTTTGGAATTGCACGTACTTTGTAGGAATTTGTGAAGAAATAAAGAACTGACATATTCGTAACGTATATTTGATGTTGTCAGCAACTCAATTGTTAACATGGTTATCGCGAACTAATGTTCTAAGTTTAAAATGTGCTTGTCGAGGTCTGACTTCGAGTTCACAGTATACATCGCATAATGAAATGTATCGCTTTCGATCGCATATCCTTCAACAAAGAGAGGTTTTTAACTTTTAATCTTTAGTGTCGTTTAACAGAAGTGAGGATATTTTACTAAGATGTTATGAAGTATTGTGGTCCATAGTGGTCAAATTTGTAGAAAAAAATCCATTGCAATCGCATTATATGGGAATAAGAATTCGGCATATTCATTTAGTTTTCGAAATTCCAGTTAACTATTTTGAGCATGGCATAATTGCTGATTCTGTTCAACTGGTGATAACTCATCTAGTGAAGTCTCACTTACTATTCTTCAGTGAAATTTCTGATTGTTCGGAATTGGATACTACTACACACTCCTTAATATATGTTAGTTAAACCAACTACTGGACCTACTTTTAATTCGATTTCTTAAAACTCGAAAAAAAAATCCTTCGCTTAATGCTCTCTATAACTGAGTCTTTGCTAACATCAACATTAGTACTGATAGCGATAGAAATTCTTCAATATTTGCCAACATCTAATTATTTTAGACTGAATTAGCCAAATATGGTGGACGTCAGATGGTAACGTTACTTACAGGCGATGGTATCGGGCCAGAAATGATCAGCCATGTCAAGCATATTTTTGACCATGCTGATGTGAGCACAGAAATTGAAATTGTCTAGTTTGTTATATTTGTCTGAAATATTTTATGGTGTTTCATTTATACCACAAATTTAAGTTAAATTTTATGGAAGTTTAATTGTTCTTCAGAAAAACATGAACATATTATTTCAGCGTACTTCACATTTTTTAAGATTTCAAAAAAAAATGTAGAGAAGTGCACTCTTATATTTTATAATAGTAGCTATTGATAGGTACCGGTGGACTTTGAGGAAACACCGTTGAATTCCGATATGACTTATCTGAATACTGATATGGAGTATGCCTTATTATCGACTCGACGAAACGGAGTAGCTCTAAAAGTCTATCCTTAGTTATTTATTCATTCTTTTTCAGCTTTGCTTTACAAAACAAGGGGGAGAGAGTTTCTGCTAAGGAGGTTCGTAAAATTATTATTGTTCTTACCACCTTTCTAACTGTTTACTGCAATGACGTACATTAGCCTGATCAGAATAGATGGATCGGCATGTAAGTTAATTATCATAGGATGTAAATGAATATCAAAATAATTCCTGTTGAAAATAAGACATAGCACTGGTATGATTTGCCGTGTAAAACTTTTAAATTTTGACCTTAAATTGTCCAATTTTGGATATCCATTAAATGGGAAGAGCAAGAAAACTACGTTAAAATAGACACTGCTAATTACAACAGTAGTTGATTACGTAAGCGAATTTTTTCTTATTGGAAATAACGTTTCTTTATTCGGTTAGTACATATTTTATACAATTTAGAAAAATACACAAATTTAGCGTTGTCCATTACAGAAGGTTATGCGAAAAAATTTTAGCATGACTGTTTATTTGAAACACTGTTGAATACTGCGGCGGTTAAAATATTGATGCTAGATATTTCATCAATTTAAAAGCACAAAACGTTTAAGGGCAATATTGAAACTAAATTTGATGTTCCGCAGTTTAAATCAAGGAATGTTGAATTGCGGCGACGTTTGGAACTTTACGCTAATATTTTGCACTGTGTAAGCATACCTTCAATTCCATCGCGACATAATGATCTGGATATATTAGTGATAAGGTTAATTTGTTTTGCAACATTTTAAGAATTCATTTTGAGAAATGATGACATACAGTCTGCGAAATAAGATGCTGCTCGTTTTCAAGAAGTCTGTACAAGAAGTGTCAAACACATTCAGGGAAGGAAATAATTCTGACAGCTGACACTAAAAGTCATTTTTGTTATTTATTTAAGAAATTCAATGTTACATTTTCCTATTCGAGTTTTAACCTTATTTTAAAAGTGAAAGTGTTATTTTCAGAGAGAATATGGAAGGTGAATATTCTGGACTTGAGCACGAAGCCAAAAAAGGAATCGTTGAAAGTTTGAAAGTTATTTTTTATCCCATATTAGTCGCAGACTTCTAACAATAATTTTGAATATGAATTGAAATTGGTGGAAGTTATAGATTTCCGAAAACTTTGTTGGAAAATGTATTGATTTAAATTATGTTTGAAAGCATGGAAAGTTTCCTCTTAATTTGTAGTTCATTGTTTTCTTTATTCAAATTAATTTAGATTGTTACACGTACAAATATTGAACGAATTGCTCGCTTTGCATTCCAATATGCAGTAACTTACAAAAGGAGGAAAGTTACAGCAGTTCACAAAGCTAATATACAAAAACTCGCAGATGGCTTATTTCTGAGAGTGGGCATTTACATGTTTTTTATGTTTCAGTATTAGATAATGCTTTTTATTTTCCCGTATTTGTTCATTGGCATGATTCATATTCATAGCTAGTTATCTGGCAGTCCGAAGTTTTTTAGACTTAGCTGATTTGATGGTAAGCTCTATAGACGTGATTCAGGATCATTTTTTGAAGTGGTACCAGATTTGTTGGAATGTATTATAGAACAGTATTGTCAAATTTTACGTGTTTTTTTGTTTTAATTTCTTAATTTTTAAGGTGTGTAAGGAAATTGCGGATAATGAATATCCACAGCTGCAGTTTGAGTCAATGATTATTGATAATGCATCGATGCAGCTTGTTTCTCGCCCACAACAATTTGATATTATTCTTTTGCCTAATCTTTACGGCAATATAATTTCGAACATAGCTTGTGGTCTCATTGGTGGAGCAGGGTTAGTGTCAGGTGTCAACGTGGGTTCCAAATATGCTGTTTTCGAAACGGTCTGTATTTTAGCAGTTAAATGTTTTTGCAATTTTTATTTAATCCAGTAAGCATTTAGTTAGGAGTAATTCAACTGTATAATCCGAAAGAATGCTTCATTCTCCCAATAACTTTTTCAAAATCTTAATCTTATAATTTATACGTAATTTTCAGGGGACAAGAGGCAGTGGCACTAAAATAGCAGGCAAAGATATTGCGAATCCAACTTCCTTCATTAGAGCTAGTGTAGATATGTTAAAATATTTAGGACTGGATAATTATGCTAATCTGATCAGTGATTCATTGTTTATCGCCCTCACAGAGCGACATATGCATACTGCTGATATTGGAGGTAAGTCTACTGTGGAATCTTCGGACTCCGGAATTAAAATTTTTTATATCATTTAATTCTAAGATATGTAATTTTTCCAAACCTAAAGTGTGCAACTTTCAAATCCATAATTCGTAATTTCTTTTAGTTGACTAGGTAACAAGTCACTACTTCTTTCAAAAATTGTTAGCTTCACGAGTATAGGAAGAAATTTTCATAGAGCAAAGAGTAAATAAAATAAATCAGTGGCCTGACATTTATGAGTTCTGAGAAGAGATACTGACACAGAGATTAGGTTGTTTTCTTGGATAGAAAATTTTCGTACAAGTAATTCTTAATTAATCGTAATATCTCTGTTGAGTAGTGGTGAAATAAAATGTCAAAACTATTAATCGAAAAAAGGAGATTAAACTTACCCAATCAGTAAATTGCCCTAATTTCCTGAAGTTATTTCACAGGTACGGCTAAGACGAGTGAGGTTGTCAGTGCAACAATGGAAATAATGGATCAGCTGAGGGACAAATATATTCAGTGAACGCTTCAAATGATGGCAAAGGTATCTACTGTCATTTTTAAAAGCAAATTCTTTCAATTTCAGCTGATGAGTTTTGTGCATCAATTTTCATGGCAGTCTGATTCATGGAGCACTTTGCATTGGATGCTTAGTTTCATTCAGTCATGAGAAGTGATATTTTTCACATGAAATAACTTATGAAAATCTGATTTCTATCTTTATGAGGATTTCTACCTGCTTTTTCTAAAGTTTCTTGATCGTTTATCACATGCAGAAATTTTTTACTTTTAAAATTCTATGGAATTTTTGCTGCGTTTTTTTTCTTGGTTTTGAAACATTTAGTTTATTAAGATCAACATTATTGATAATTGATTTGATAAAATCTGCTTTTGGTCATTTTTGTTCTTGAACACAATTTATCTATTGTTTTAAAATTATTTTGTGCGCTTTTGGCACTTTGTTTCGTCAGTGTTTATTGGAATATAGAGTCTCACTTTGGTGCTAAACTGATAATAGCCTTTTCTCATCATTTATTAGCGGTTGCCATTTCGAATATTCGTACAAACACATGCACCTTTTTCGGTAATTGCTTTACACTAACGTTGTTGATTTCGTACTAAAGAGGACTTGCTTCCATCATTAGTTTCTGAGCCCACATGAAATAAAAAATATTATCCAATTCATTGAATCGAAAATTGCTGTTTGCATATAAATAGCTTCAGTCTCATCATTGACTACAAGTTACCTCTGTTTTTCGGTCATTTCGACTGGATGCTTTGCGGTCAAATTTATTTCGTTCTTATCACTCTCTCTGCGGTAATTTTCAGGTGAGCTTCTACTATAAGTGATACGAAATATAATTATATTGTTCGCCCACTATTATCGGTTTAATCCCAAGAACTTTATCTAAAATTGGTATTGATCGTCAAACATATTAAGTAATTAAATAACTCTAAAATAGGACAGAAATTCATGTAATTTATTAAAAAAGTTGGAGCAGGCAGTAGCAACTTTATGCTTGTTTTTTTTTTTTATAAGAATATTTTTATATATGATCTTTATGGATAGTTTTCATTTGACCATGTAATTTTTTCTAATACTTCACTCATTCACAGTTGAAAGGAAGGTAATATTCGCGCATAATACGTGTTAGCTAAAGACACTCTTAAATTTATATAGAGCAGTTACTTTTATCAGATTAATAGGATCTCTCTTTGACCTCTCTATGCTTTGATCTGCTCATTTATTCATTAATGGATATGTTTACACACTCTTTATCGTCTATTTCTTTTCTTTGAATGCCAGAAATATTTCTCGAGACTTATCTTGTTATTTGTCACCATCTTTTCCGCGAACCAGTTTCTTTTTATTTCACATTTTTCTCTTAAGATGCGTGTATAGCTTTTGATAATACAGGCAATACGCGCATGATGTTCCGTTGATATCTGTATATAGGGATTACCGGTATTATCCACTAGTAGTATTTGATCTAATTTACTGTAATACTTTTGTAATTTTCGTTTCTAGTTTTTTGAAACAATTTTGTAATTTACATCTGATAATTTTGAAATGAATTTTTCATTAATTTTTGATTTATAATTGTTAGATTCTTCTTCAGTTTTCATTTTATATTATAAATGTTGAACTGTGTTGTAGTTTCTTCAAGTGAGCTTCACTGATAAATTTTTGGCATGTAAGATGACGGTTAATTAGTCTGCATTTGCTAGAACTTGTAATTAAATTTGTTTTGATTATAGTTTCGAGGCATTGGATTCATACTCACTTTTCTAGAATTCTACAAAACTAAATAAGATCGTAGAGATTGGCGGAATCTCGAGATTCCAAAGTACTGGGACCAAGCAAAGAGATGTTTAGGAAATGATAAAAAATGTGTCGCATGAAATGACAAAATAAAGTCAATCAATATAACACTCACTGAAACGAGAGATTTATTAAAGTCAAGTAACTCAGTTGTCCGAATATTTATTATTATTGTTTTTGTTTTATTTGTTTTGATCATTGATCATTGAGCTGTTCTTTTCGTTTGATCATTTAATACTTTTTGCATATATATCCGAGAGATACGGCTAGTGATATTCTCGAATCGAGATTTGCTGTAGAAAAAGGACATTGGATTATAGAAGTTACTGTTAGATAGGCAATTGCTTTAATTCTTAATGAAAGCGGCTGATTTGTTGGCTGTACTGTGCTGCTGAAGAAAAAAAATATGTTGGCGCATTTCTGCAAATTATGATAATGGTATCAAGTCGGATTTTCTCTAAAGGAATCGTATGGTTTCCGTAAAGCTTTGAAAAAACATTCGGAAACGCATCATCAGCAAAAGATAAATTAGTATTTGATACTTATTTTCGTAAATTGTCAGTTATAATGATATTTCTGCACTTGTTTTAAATTCAAGTTTGCCATGTCATTTTGTTAGATTTACTTTCAACCAACTCTAAATATTTGGAATTGTTTGCTTCTAATGAAATATGGAAATTCACGGTTGTACAAATTTAGTATACAAATTTAGAAAACTAATATTAAAGTAATATTGAAAAGAGCAAAAAAAAAGGCCTCCAGCATACGAAGCGTTTTTTGATAACTGAAATTGGAAATTTAAAAGTTTTTTTATTTATGATATGTAGAAAAAAACTCAACTTACAGGGCAAGCTGTGCCAGAATTTTACTATGGGACGAAGAATCGCGAAGCGATCCATGGTAACTTTATAAGCATATGCCGTTTCTTGCATGCCTTATCAACTGATCTCGAGCAACTTAATGATGTGCAGTTTTTCTGAATAAAGTATTCAAAAAATCGAAAATTTCTTCTGCAAAATCAAAGTCAATCTGTTCCAAAGTATTCTGTACACCAAAAAAAGATTTTCCAGGAGAAGTTTGGCAATGTCTCAGTTATTTCCGTGGCATGCTACATCAGACAAGCAAACTCATCATCTTGAATACCAACAACCAGCACACCGTATAATGTTGCGATCCGCAAATCATTTCAAGAACTGTTATTTCTCACCAATTCAATGTGTACTTGTTGAAGATCAATAACAATTAAGATTATTTGTAATCATTTCGGAAATTAGTGATGACTCTAACGAATTGGTTAATTTGTCAATCTACTTCAAGTTATCCCTTCAAAGAAATTAAAAATCGGCAGTACTTATGCAGAAATGTGCTCTTGACTATTTTCAAAAGCTTAACAAATTAAAATTGTTGATCATTGTTTGTGATGTTCAAAATAAATTCCGAAAAATGGTACAAGATATTGATCAATGTGGATATTCTGTATCCAAATGTTGAATATCCTCATAAATAATAGATGAAGCTTACTAACTTTATAGAACTTATTTCACATAGTTACATTATCCCATAAAATGTAAAATTAAATTTGCTCTCACAGCAAATGTCCTCATGTCTATTCTCAAGAGGCTCGACACTAAGTGCACTTGAATTAATTTTCACGGTTATAATTTATTGCTGAAAATCCCTTAGAAATTTAACAAGAACTTGAAATTTCATGTAACCATTCTTTCAATATTAAGAAAATAGTCTTGATTGACATTACATTTTCAGAATGTATCAGGTGGTGGTATGTCACCTGTTACACTACTGCTTAGATTTCGAAAAAATTTTTTAAAATTGTTGAAATGTTAACTAGAAGTCAATAATAAGTGTAAACAAACATAATTTCATGAAATAATTAAGAACGTATTCAAAGTATTTTTAGCAATTCAAAAGAATTAATAAATGAAAGAAATAACTGTAAATGAAAGGAATAGCTATGCAAAGAAATAATTGTCGATTCCAAAGTCAACATGAAGTTTTTGTCAGGGAAGGTTCTGTTGCTGTAAAAAGTAATCTCTTTATTGATATCTGTATGTATGGTTAGGGAATAATAAAAAAAGTTGTAAAAAACGAAAAGTTTTTCACTGCTCCAAAGTAAACATATGTGGAGCAAATTATTTTTCTTTCAATTGGCTGTTTCCAGAAAAAAATTGCACTATTCCTTAAAATTCTTTTTTAATTCGTAGTTTTACAGCTTAAGTTGTTTGACTTTTCCCAAGTGAACTGGTTCTGGCAACAATTCAAACTACTTACGGAATATATTTTCTGTCTATTTTTTATCGTTTAGTTGCTGGAGCCAAACAGTATATTGTAGTGATGCCAGACTGTACTCCATATGACTCATTTATTACACTATGTTTCATGGAATCAGGTCAATTGTAATTAATTAGGGTTCTATTTATAATAAAACCTGGAAATCTTAAATTTTGAATTCTGGAATATTAGATGGCAACCACTGCATGGAAACAATTCTAATTAACGGAAACTGACTCAGTTCACTGAAGTACAAACGCAAAAGTTTTCGATTTAGCAAGAATGACTTATCAAATATGTCTTACCGATTATCCGTAATACCTATCTTCACGGTATCTACTCTGTTCCTAGTTAAAATAAAATGCTATTAACGTTCTTTCGATTGATTTTTCATTTTTTGCGTAAATAATTTTGAATTTTAAATATTGTCTGAGACTATATAAATTACCGTCCATTGTGTGTTTTCAACACATTATGAGAATTCGCTTTTTTATTATTTTATTTGAGATGCATATTAAACCTCATTCAATTTTTGTATATCTAGTGTTCCAAAGAGTTATAAAGCATAATTTACGATTTCATTAATCTAATTTGACGAAGTCAACTCTTCTTCAGTCATACTAAGAGATTCGCATTATCTAATTTATTTTTCTGTTCATTACTTTTTTCTAGCACATTAGTATGCCTAACTTCCTTTCATTACTTCCCATAGATAATTTTAGAACACAAGTTAATTTTCCAGTTACTAAGATATCCAATCAGGATCATCCGCTGTTGGGCCACTGCACCCTAGATATGGTGATACGTGAATCTTCCAAAATTTATAGCATGCTCAAACAAATCACATCCTTAGTTGGCACCATATGATATTTAAAATGCTAACAATTACGATTTCATTTCATTGGTACTTCACGTTATTTATAGATAGGTCTAAATGGAGCTGCTGATAACACACTTTCTCCCACACTGTGATAAAGCCAGATCTTTGGGACGAAGTTTTCAAAATAATAATTCTTTTAAATTTTCTATTAGGTGAAGATACGATGGAATAAATGTTGCGTATTTATCACCTCAATTTTTTTGTAATTGAAAAACTGAAAAGATATAGATAACATTTTCAAACAGAAAGAAAAACAAAATTCTGGCAAAACTCACTTTTAAACTTAACCAAATAGAGTTGTCTGAATTTCTCAAAATTTGTTGTATAAAAAATAATTATTCCTTTTAGCCATGCTGTTCGCTAGTTTTTCTTTTATTTGCGTCAATACTATACGAGTTTTGATATAAGCATATGACATCATCCATACATTGGTGTAAGAAAATTGCTTTATTTTTTCTTCAACTATGTTTCATTCATTTTCGTGTGGAACTTTATTACACGGAAACGTCACTCAAGAGGGATATTTCTTTGTAGATAATATATTGTGAATGCTTTCCCTTCGTGTTATTCTCAAAATTGCAAATTATGTGAAAGATTATACTTTCCGTTCCCTAAATATTGTAGTTTTATACTATATTTCTGAAGGTGAAAATAGCATCACCTTATTTATTGAACTTTTATTATTTTAAAATAGCATGAATTAAATTTTTCCAATTTTGCTTACAATTTTTTGCTTCTTTAACGTAGACTTTTCATTTCAATAATGAAACAATCTCATCAGTACATCGCCATGATAACTGTAGTGTTTAAATCATCATAATCTTTTCAAACAGATTATTCCTGTGTATTCATGCATTGACAATAATCAGTCAAGAAAATCTCCGCTATTAATTATGGTCCATTAGGATAAAACTGATTTTTCTTCTAAACAAAAGTTCCTTAATTTTTGCTTACTTGAAGAATGCTCATTTGTTTGCTTCATTCAAAAATTAAATATATTTTCATACCATTCTATTTCGAAGCATTCCGATCGAATTTTGGGCACTTTCACAATGAAGCAATATTCTTTTTCTTATGTTCACGTCACTTACAAATAAAATCGTGCGATTTGGTTTTGGTCGAGTTTTTGATTAGAGTGAAAGCTTTTTATCAGAATTTCTGTTAAATTTGTCTCAGAAACAAATTGATTTTATTCATTTTAAACTGTATATGAACAGAACAACTCCAAAAGCTAACTGTATTAGAAATTTTTTGAAAATAGTGATATGATTACATAAAAACTGATGCGTGAATTGAGATAACAAGAAATTTATAAGGATTTCGAAGAGAAAGGAAGAAATATGATTAAAAATAACCTATCTTCTCGTAATTCTGAAAATATACAAGACATATGAAAAAATAGAGAAAACATGTTAGTAAATTAGAATTTCAAGTCTTTACGAATAATTAAAAGTTAACTATTGCATTAATTTTCTCTTCAGTTTGGAATTTTTCATTGTTCTCAAATTTGACTCTCGAAAATATGAAAAGAATTTTCTTATCACTTACTAAAAAATGAAAGATTGGGAATGGAGAAACAAATAGCAATTTTCATTGATAAAATGCATATAAAATGATCTCAACCTAAATTCAGATATATTTCCTCGCTGGTTTCACAATTCAACTGACAAACGAGAGAGGAGGGGGAGGAAGTTTTAGAGTGAGGAAAATAAAACTGGTCTCTGAACTCATAGTTTTTTGTTGGTCGATAACCTCTTAAAGC
The DNA here is from genome assembly GCA_013365365.1 of Cruorifilaria tuberocauda. Classification (NCBI taxonomy): domain Eukaryota; kingdom Metazoa; phylum Nematoda; class Chromadorea; order Rhabditida; family Onchocercidae; genus Cruorifilaria; species Cruorifilaria tuberocauda. The sequence continues at coordinate 119,902 of JABVXU010000127.1, read as the reverse complement.
TTGGCTGGTAACTGAATTGGTAAAAAGTATGATTTAAACAAAAAAATTAATTTGAATTTTGTAAAGTCATTAGTTTTATTCAGTTTTGAATCACGTTTGCGGCTGCACATCTAAATCTTTATGACCGAACCATCTGAAATTATGCCTTAAGGAGATGAAACGGTCTATTATCACTCGCAAATCTGTTCGTCATCATTAAAATTTAAATTAAAATTAAATTTTGAATCATAGCTTTTTTTTGATTCATATATCGCTTTAAAATATCTTACTCAATTTTTCACACTATTTTCTCCCTCTATAACTTCTAGTTACTGCTTGAGCGTCATGTTCGAGAAACAAACTGCAGTCTAACTTTGATAAATAACTTCATTGCTGTTAATCAGCTCATAAAGAAAAAGATTAGGAAACTTTATGCACTTCCATCTCTACACGTTATGGTTATTTGAATTCCTCATTTCTCAGTTTATAAACTCATATTCAGTTGAAAAACGCCCTTGAGATTGTTTCGAATCATTAATTGCATAAATATATTACAATTCGAGTAAAGTAAGTTCGGATTGATTGCGTTGATTGCGCTTGGTGAATAGCGTATTCGGATTTGTTTCAAAAATATTAATAAAAGATAAAGGAATTTTTTTTAATATTCAAAATGAAAAGGAATTTTCTTTGCACTTTAACTGAGATTCGAGCCGGATAAAATTAAAGATGGAAAGAAAATATTAGTTTAAATCTTTGCAAAATGAGTTATAAATGAATAAATGTGACAGCAAAGTTTTCAGAAGTCTTATTCTCGAATTATTCATATTATCGTGTGTGGAGTTCCATCTTTTTTAAGGCTGAGAGCTTATTTAAAATTTGGCTTGGTTTTTGAGTAATTCAAGACAATTTAATGCGAACTATATTGGTTAGATAGCATTCAAATGAAAATTTATGCATGATTTTGGACGCCAACACTTTAAATGATAAAGAGCCTTTTGAAAATGCTTAATGAAAAAAATATTTGATCTTACATTATCAACTGAATCTATATAATCGACCAGCGTTCTAATTCCCAGGAAAATTTAAACCCTATTGAGACAATTACTATTAATAAATAATTCTCTGCTGAAATAACTGTTAATAAAAAGTTGAAAAATGATATCGTAGCAGAAGAACGCCGAGATTCATCAAAAATTAATTTTCTGTTATGTATATGCTTTTTTGCGAACTTGAAAATTTATTTATGAAATTTAAGACTTATCTAAAAATTTTTTCAAGTAAAAGCTAAACGCAGGTATAAAATTTCTTCACTAATAATTTACAAACATCAATTGAGTACTCACTGCTTATATTACTTGCTTCAATATACACTGTTTCTCACTTCTCTTATTCCTCAAAAAATGATATGAAAAGAACAGAGATGTTAAACGATTATATAACTGAAAATAAAATATAAAAACATGTGAACAATTAATTAGAAACGATAACACAAATCAGAAGTACGCAAATTTTTTCGCACTTGAAATCTGCACGATAATAAAGATTATTTTCAAATAATCCTGTCAAAAATAAAATTTCTAGCGTTGCTCAGCAAACAACAATTCATCTAGCACTGATCTTAAAACATGTTGTTGCTTGTGATTATTTTAAAAAATATAAAATACAATTCCTTTCAAACGTCAATATTTATTATTACATCAATTGTTAGTCAGAAGTTTTTTAATTATATATTTGAAATTGATTCTTCCTTTACATATTTACTTTTTTTCTTTCATTCTATCATCTACTCTTTTCATTAACTGAGATCGGCCATAGTGTAGATAGATTATCAATCATTGCATTTTTTTATAACTAATAATAATTTTTATTTCTTTTAGCCAAGTAAATTCATTGATGATACCGGATTGTCTCACTTCAAAATGTAATAGGTGATGGATTGGAACAAACACTGGTGATAATTTTAATCCGAGGGGATAGCCAGGTGGAATCATGTGTCTGAATTTTTTATAAAGAAGACAAATACACATATATCCTGGGGGAAAGGGAAAAGGAAAATCCGATGGGTACACTTTGGAAGCATTAAATCTAACTTATCAATGTTTTTCTTTTTTCTCATATTTGTTCACTTGAATAGTTTATTTTGTGCACAATTCCAAAAGAAGGGGAACTTCTCACTTCTTTAGCAATCATACTATATTCAGATGCAGTGGGATCGATCTGTTGTACGATAATTTTGAATATAATCTGATTTTACTTCTGTAAAATGCTATAATTTTTAATGCATGATGTGTATATGAAGTTGAGAGAATCCACATGATTTGTCATTAATGAAAACTTATGGGAATAATTTCCACTAAAAATGGAATTTCTCTAAACTTTTTTTAACCTGAATTAAGCACAATGGAAAAGCTCATACCGGTTAATTTCTTTGTTTCTTCGTTTTTAACTCCTGTAGGCATTGAGGTATTTTATAATTAATTTAGAAATTTGGCGAGAATAAAAATTGATAGTGTTAGATAGAGAAATCCTAACCATTTAGAATATCTTTTTCTTTCTTTAATACGAATTAATGTAAAAAATGATGTCCTTTTAGGCATATATTTTCTAGGATATATTGTGATTGCTATCGCATCCAAAGTTATAGCATGCTATTTCTAACTGAAATTTTATTCCATGTATGGAATTAATATTTTAAAAATTGAATGGTGTAAAATCGTGATGAATTAGCGACTTCTTGGCTGAAAACAGCGACGATGCAATAAGATAGAAAGGAATGAATGAAAGAAATTGCTTTCATGTTTATTTTTCCTGCACTTGGACGTCGTTAATCCTTCCCTAAACTGTCGGAAATCACGAATCGTTCTGCTTTCAACAATATTAAAGCAATCTTTGATCAAATATCGGAAATTAGTAAAATTTAGGGTCAGATCTAGCAGGAATTTATGAAAATTTCGATTTAAAACCAAAAGCCTAGTTATTTTATTTGATACCATCATATTTTCAATGGAATTTGGTGATGTAAAACCGTGTCAACGAATTCCTATGGTATGAGATGTAAACTTTTGAATACTTAACCAGCAACTTTTTTTGCTTAAATACAAAATAAAGAGCTAAAACAATCTTTCCTATGCCTTTAATTCATTTATTTTGCATTTAAAAGTTATTTGAGAAAATATAAATGCAGGCAGTCATAAAAGTTAGGCTAAATTTAAATGAAAAAAAGAGTAATTATGAAAACAAGGTTTTAATCCACATGTCCTATTATCTAAATGGGAGTCTAAAGATGTAAAAAAGCTTGTAAACTAATTTCTTAGCAAGCAGATTTCCTCTTGAATAGTCCTTTTTTTGAAAAAAACTGAACTATAAGTGATATATGGAATAATAATTTTAATATCATCATTTATCCGTAACGAATTTATCCATTTTTGAAATGTTTGCGATTATTTGCAGTTATTTTCTGTCTGCATGAAGAAAAGTGTGAATTTTTAATCACACAATAACTTCTTTAAAGCTTTTTCCAACAATTATTACGACAAAGACAATATTTTTAGAAATTTATCCTATATTATCGAAAGCTTTTTCGTTTTCTTCTAAATTTCAAGAATTTTCTTCATCGTCTTTTTTTAACTACTGGATTAATACTGGACTAATCATCTGTTTGCAAATATTCAGTGATTATACGTTTCACTGTAATCATAAAAATTTAGTTAAATCGTCGCATAAATCATTATATATTGATTCGACTATGGCTACTGACTATATTTTTAGACAATTTAATGCATCAATAATTCTAAACTAATTTGATGGTTAAAGTATAGTGAAAAATAGCCAAAAACTGTGCTTAAATTTCACCTTTCTAATTAAAGAGATGATCGCATGCTATTTAGACTAAAATATTCATCATATAAGATTTTTTTTGCTGTAAGTTTTTAAAGTTTTCTATTTTAATTAACATTGCGTTTTCGGATTTGAGAAAGATCATTTGATATTTTCAAAAAAGCTTAAAACTTTAGCAACTAAATTAATTATTAGTTGTAATAAAGAAATTGAAAAAGTAATTGTAGGACTGCCATTAACAACCGCTGTGAAGTGCATATGAATTTTTAATCTTAGTTTATCCTCTTATTAATTAAACATGTGAATTTCGATTCTCAGCTCATTGCCCATTTTGGCTGCAAATTGTTTTTTCCATAATTTAACTTTGAATGGATTGCTTCTTTTTTTTAATAATCACCAATCGCCGATTTCAAAATTATTGCTCATTTGTTTATTTTACACTTCATATAAAAATATAAAATTTGACTCAAATTCATAATGCGTGGGGTGAATCGCCACTATTTTACCGCTTAAATCACGAAGCATAATTTTAACATAAATATCCATTTTTCATGCAAACTTGGTTATATTAAATTGCTACAAAGTCATATTTTTGGGAATAGTTTGGATGGCAGAATACAACTTAGATTACAACTTGACTACTAAAGGAGAAATGAATTAAGCTTATTGATGCATTCGTTAGATGATGCCAATATAATGGAAAATGCGTCTAATACTTAAGCATCGATGGTTGTCATCATTTTTTTTTCAAATTTAAGAATATTGAAAAATAAAATACTTAGTGTTCTATCTTGTGCGGCTTTCATTTTAATACATTTAATAGTAAAATGGGAATTTGTCGAAATGACTTAAAATAATCAAATACATTGTGTTCGAAAAACTGCTCCGTTGTATCGATACTGGTTATGTTAAACTATTGAATAACACATCAGGCAAATGTCACACATACAAACTCTACGGGATTTCACAACACTTCATTTTTCAACAGATTCATTAATATTAATATTAAGCATGCTATATGACAAACTTATTCATTCACTTCGATTTTAAGGAGCGAAGAGCGTAATATACATCGATTGTGTCTGACATTTGAAGAATGCATTCATGAAGCTTTATTATTGAATTTTCTCTTATTAATTTGCTCAAATTAGAATGGAGAAAGCTCAAAACAGCGCATTTCATGTGCTGACAAATAAAATGGTAATTCCACAGCTTGTTCCCACACACAAGGTTTCTATTAATTTCCAAAAAAAATAATCCTAGTGTTGCAATTCAGACTGCAAGAATAAATGATTTCAATGCTTATTCTCACAGCAAATCATTCTGAAATATCCAATGCTTTTTTATTTCCTCTTTTTAAAATACTAAAGAATCTTAGATCATAAAAGATTTCGTAAAAATTTTGATGGATGCTATGCATAATATCTTGTTATATCTAAAATTTTAATATTGCAAAGAACGATCGATGTCATGAAAAACTGATAATAATATTTATGGATTTTTAAGTCAGATTTATGCCCAACGAAAAATTTTTGCGCTATTTGATACAATTTGAGATTTCATATAGCTGTCTCAAGAGATCACTTAATCTTATATAGCATACTGCTTTCAAACGCTTCATTTTAGCTATTCTGTTTATGCGATTCACTATCGTTTGTTTTATTAAACTGATGGATATCGTCAAATTGTTACTCCAAAAACATTTTTATTCCATCCATTTTTTCCAATATTTCCTCTGAATTTTTTAACATTAAAATATTGAGACAATAAACATATTTGATGAATGGCTTCGCGCTTTCTGATATTTATATGAGACTTACTGATTGTCCAATAAACTAACCTATCTTTAACAACTAATATGTTAACCATTGAAAATGCTGCCATCTAACTGGCCTGCGACGGTGATACCAAATCATTTTGATGAAAATATCATGTGCTTATTTCTCAATTACATAAAATAGTTATAATACAGATCAATCATATAACATAATCGCAAATTTTTTCTTAGTTCTTTCAATTATATAAAATAAATGGGAGTTTGTGATCAATATTGGATGACGGGAGAATAAATGATTAAAGGGATGATAACTGATTGGGATGTAAGCATCAAAGTAAAAGATGAGCAGTAATTAAGTGCTGAAATTTTAATGTTTTTCATTGAAACCAATAAACGCTCTATTGATTTCAATGAACTTTAGTGTGACCTCAGTGAGTTTTAGGATATTATTTTTGATTTTTTTTCAAACTTCATTATTTCCAGCAAAATATCGAAATTTTATGTGAGTGTTGTCATCCCTCAACTTGGATACCTTTGGCATCTTCAACTTCCTATCTTATCGTACACATGTATCTTAGTGAAAAAAGTGTTCGCAAAAAACAGGCCTAAATTCGCCAAAAAATATTCAAATCTTTACAAAACATTTTTTATTTTTGATCTTTGCTTTATATCTAATTTGGTTTAAGTGAAGTCTGACGTTCGTGTTCCATCGTTTCCATTTTTTGGACGTTTTTCTTTTCAGGTGATGGTTGAGAATGACCACCCACCGGAACCAATTGCAAGCGATTATGTTGAACTCGGAATATTACTGATTTTATTCATTATTGGTGGACCGTTGAATCTAGCAGCACATACTCAGGTGAGTATACTTATCAAGCGAGAAATGACTTCGAGGCTTAAAATTCAAGTTGAAGTTGAAGAGAAAATTTAATCCTATAGATACTGTATTATGAACACGAGTGCATTCGAAGTTATGACAATATCAGTTCATTTGATACTTTAGCATTCTTTCCTTTCAAAAAAGTGTGGAATAAGATTTCCATGATTATCATCTTGTACAGTATTTCATTCACTTTCCGCAATAAAATTCAATATCATTGGTAGATCAAGAACTTGAAATAAATGAATTAAGTAGCGCACATAGGAAAAATAGGCATTACTTATCACTGATATCTGAAATCTTTGCATTGATCTCTTGAATTTTAGCTTCATTTCTGCAATTATAAAACATTTCTAAACGTTTTCACTCTTTTAACAACTGGAGCATTTCTCAATGTTGAGTAAGATAGATTTTGGAGAAAAATATTTGAAATAACTTAAAGTAAACCATTCACGACTTCCGTGAAATTCCCAATTTGCAATAAAATTTATAAAAAATGTTTGAGATAAGTTTATTCAAAATTTTGCTGGAACAAAATTATTCATCATAAAATTACAAAAAAAGTCAGCATCATTGAGAAAATGCAACCAGGTAAGGCAACATTCAACAACAGCAATATTGCTTCGTACCCCTGTGATGCTTGGATTCAGAAGAGATGAAAATAAAGGAGAGAACTTCGAGCCCAAACAACTGTCATTGGAACCTCAAATTCCATGTCCAAATCCAAAGGGAACAATATTTAAATTAAAGAAATGTAACAAATATTCGAATCTGACAGTTGACAGTAAAATCAGCAGCCCGACAATACATATTACCAGTGAAACATGTCATGAACTATTACATTCCTCATATCTTTCCATATTCCTGATGACTCAATATTAGAAAGCAAAAATTTTAATGAAATTTCAGATTACAGAGAGACCAACGGCTACACGTCTTGATATTTTAAAGCGACACTTGAATTATTCTGATTTACTTGTACTATTTATATATGTACCATCCCGAGTCTGCTGGCTAATAACGTATGACTGGCGAGGTGGAAATTTCTTATGTAAAATTATCAAATTTCTTCATACATTTTCTTTTCAGGTGAAAATTTAAAAATTGATGGGAAAATTTGTTGAATCCTGAAAATAAAGGTCGTATGTCTGTTCATTTAATTATTTGAGTGACAATTACATCAGTTTTTGTCTGAGATAAAAAGTTATGATAAAACTTATTGGAAAACTCCCTTTTTAGTTGTTTATTCAATAACTTATTGCTCACTTTTGTATTTAGAAGATATTATTTCAATATTTCGCGGACTTCTTTTTCTGATCAAAGATTAGGTAGCCGAATGGCTTTGCTTCTTAAGGAACTTTTTTAGATATAAATAAGGCATGGGAAACAAAGAAAGAACACTGTACTTTCTTTACTGCTTTTTGAGATAGTATAAAGACTATCTTAAAATTCGGAAAGCAGAACTGATATCGAAAGCTTTTTAATATGAAATTTTATCAGGTTGTCAGCCAGCAGTTTTTTTCTATTAAGAATAAGAATGCCACAATAACGATATTTAAAAGTAATAGGTTCAATCACTTAGAAATTGCTGTATTGTAGCGAAAAATTTAATTCAGATATCATCAAATGTGATTGTTTGTATAGCAGTTGATCGTTTATTATCAGTAATGTCATCAAAACATCAATCGCCGGGAAAAGCTCAGCGGAGGACTCGAGCTATGCTTATGGTAGCATGGATTGCTGCTGCTATCATCAGCACACCTCAGTTTGTGGTATGGAAGACATTTCTTGCATTTGAGGAACTTAATTGGAGCCAGTGTATGCAGGTAAATAAATGTTGCTTCAGCATAAGGCATTAAAATTTTCTGAAATTCATTTTTATTCCCTTGATATTCTATCATAATTTCTCGAGCTGCATTCTATCAATTATTTTTTGTAATTTGATTTTTATTTTTTTCTACTTAAATTTCATTTTTCGTTATCGTTTGCTTTACCTAAATTCTAAGCAAATTTAAATACAGATCTGGGAGATAATTCGTGTTGAGCAAGCCATGCAAAATAATAGTGTTGAAACATCGCGTCAATTGATGGAACAAGAAAATATTTATGTTGTTGTTCATATGATGTTGATTTTTTGGGTTCCAGCAACTATCGTTCTGGTTTGCTTGTTTTCTCGTATTTTTTTCGCTTCTTCTTTCCCACTTTTTCAGCTCCGGAATAAAAAGTGTCGTTAAATCTATAGGTATATGGTAAAAGTAAATTAAAATTTTTTGCAGTTAAGTGAATTGCAATGTTGCAGTTGTGTTATCTAATCGTATCATGTTGGGTTTACTTAAATTCACGGCCCACAACAAATACAATGATATATTCGCGTAATTTAAGCCAATTAAATGTTACTGGTTGCGAAAATAATAAGCGATATATAAAGCATCAACAGTCTACTGGTATGTGAAAAAGTTCAGATTTGAATTTCAGACATAATTAAAATCAGTGGTCACTAAAAAACAATGGCTGACCTAAATGGTATCTGTAAAATATAAACCAATTGATGAGTAGGAAAAAATAATGAAGAGAAAGCGCCTGTTTTGAATCAGCTTCATTTTTGATTCATCTCTAAAGCAAGCTACGCATATTCTTTTATTGAAATAATGATAATAAATCATAAAATAATAAACACTAGTACTTCATTTTGGTTAAAAATTTATGCTATAAATAATAAATGTAACAATTTTTGTTTTTAAAACAGGCTTTTTTGTCTAGAGAAATTCTTTTTTTAGTGAAGAGGACTTTATTTCGCAAAACTAATTCAGAAAATCGTTTCAAGTAGAAGTTTAAACACAATATAAGATATGAATAATACCTGTATTTAGGGTGAAAAATTTTGGCATAAGAGCACAGAAATTCTTAGCGGTTTGTGGCTGATATCTTTACTCCGTTTTGATCTTTCTATTTAGTATATTTTCGGCACGCAGATGCACTGAGATATTTTAGCTGATAATGTTTTCTTTATTTATAAATGCTGCTCATTCAACATCTAACTGAGAAGGTTTGTAAGCAAACACCACTACACACTTGGAATTTCTTTTCCAAATCGACAGTTCTCATATCTGGAAGACTTTGCTCTTAGGATGTAAGGCTTTTTTATCACCCTCGATATTATTTTACATGGAAAAAAATCAACAAAGTTATAACGATATAGGAAATATGAGAGAAGGATGTGGAATGCAGAAGTTGCATGGAGCTGGATTAACAGTCTGGAATTAGAAATATTAAGAGTGTCCCAAGCTTGCAGCATGATGAGAAGTTAACTAATCTAATTAATAAAGCCTGAAAACCGTTCACGCAGAATTTGGTTCAGCAACTATGGATCGTAAATATCATAGGGAGAAAATTTGCATTCAATTATTATTCGGAATTCACAAAGGTGCATAAAAAAACAAATATTGATAAGACAATTTCCTTCATCATATGTATTAGCACACACTATTCATTACATTGCAAGGAATGAACCGCATGTGGAAAGGCAATGTGCTATGCGAGATTAAAAAAAGAATCCTTGATTAAATGAGGTATCGAGGGATGGATTATCGCTTTTCATCGGTTTGAAGTCTATCTGTGCCTCAAATTTTTCAAACATATCCAGAAATCATCCATTAATTTTTGACTGTGGTTAAAATGCGTCGGAATATACTTGTTCATTGATTTTTTATCAATGAATAGTATATATAAACAATTTAATAAACGAATGGGTGCACTATAACATTGTTTTCGATCAAAATTTGGGTTTAGTTTTGTTATGAAAGTTGAATTTGATAGAATTGCAACATAAGTTATGAAAAAATTGCGATCTGCAGATTGGGAACCCTTAAAACCGGCGCTAAAGAAAGAAAAGGGTGAAAATACATCATCGCTATTAAGGCGTAAGTGCTTTGTCATTTTCTAAGAAGCAAAGATGTTTTTGTGAGATTAAAAAAACTCGAAATATAATCACTATTAAAAGGTATTTGAAACCAAACTTGATTCTTCTCGTAATTCATTTCCAATGATTGTTCCGTAAATCTTTCCAGCATATCTTCTGGTAGTGCTTAAACACAGTTGTATTTAGTATGCTGAATGAGAGACCTGAGATGATCTGTTACAAAACTGTTACTTTGTTTATCTATCTCTGACTAAGTGTTCATTCTCTCTTCTCAATGTAATTCTAGTGAATCCACGTATTGTTATTAGTGAAAGTGGTCAGGCTGTCAGCAATCAGCCGTTTACGAAACAAGAGAATAGTGCTATTACCGATCACAGCTCAGGCGGTTACGTTATCAATTATCGGTCGTACAATACCAAAATTACCCGGTAGGATAACTACTTGATATATTTTCCAACTTGTAATCTCTGAATTATGTTTCTTTATTTGATTAATGTATGAAAATTCTAGAAGTCGAACAATTCGAGTGAGTTTTCAACTGGTAGCTGCTTATATAATATGCTGGTTACCATATAATGGGCTTAGTTTGTATCATTTTATGGATCCTCAAGGATTTTCTGAGGCACATGCTAATAAGGTATGTTTGGAAAAATATTTCAGGAATGATTTGAAACTGAAATGCACATAAATTGAAAAGTTCTTATGAAAAAATATGCGAATAGAAATTATTTTTCAGGTTTATTGCTTACACAGTATTATGGTTTTTAATGCAGTAATTAATCCATATCTTTATGGACTATTTGGAAATTTTTTATCACGGAAGCGAATTGATCTAGACTGGTATGTTTTATTCCCTTCAAATTGATAAATTTAAATTGACTCAACGATATCTGGAAATGGTACATCAAATTTTTTGCAACAAGTTAATTTAATTATGGAGGTTGATTTGTAATTGCACACTCGTAGGAGACTGCGAAAGGTTCAGTAGAAAATGAAGCAAACAAATGAATAAAGTGCAAGTGATATCACTGCTTAATTTTGAAGTTTTTGCAGTATAATTTGTAGTTGCATAATTATATAGTTGCATATTTGGCCATACTTCTAATATATCCAGATAAAAGTACAACATGCGTCTTTTTCATAACTGATTCAGGCTCGAAATGATTCGAACGTAACCTAAACTATTGTGACCTTATAACACACAGGATAAAATAACCATTATTATCATGCATTCAATAGAGCAAATATTTGAGAAATGAATAAGTGTCACAAGCACCTTTTCAATGAAGGACCTGATATACTATCCGAAATAGAATTTGCAATAAGATTGACAATGATGACTTTATTCCTTCTCTTTATTTTTTAACATGGAAATTGAAGTTTGTCATTTAGAATACAGCTTTTAATCAAGGATTTACTTAATTTGTAAAACTTTTATTTTTTCTCTCACCTCTGATTCGCGAAATATTAACCAGTTTGGAATTAATAGGTTTCATGTTTCATCGTTTTCAGGTGAAAATTGGAATTGATACCATTTTGGATGTTTGAGAAATGAGTCTTCCAACCTTGATAGTAGTCAGTATAAATGATATTAATTTAGCGGTAGATTTAACTTTCTCTTCATTTCTTTAATTCAAAGTTTAATTCTGTCAAAAAATCTTCTGTTTTTCTTTAAAAGTTTTCATGAATTTGAAAAAGTTTCAATGTAATTCCAGGAGGTATGGTTTTATGTTGCGAAGATTAACTCTGACTACTGCAAACATCGTTTTAACAATGATTTGAAACTTTTTAATTGTATAACAAATCAGATTCCTTTTTTTTGGGAGAGATTGGAATGGTTTTCTCCCGTTATCGAAAAGATATTTTGATGTTCTTATTCAACTATAATTGAAAAACGAAATTGACTGAAATAAGGGATATGGGTAATATGGAAATGAGAGTGGACGATGCCAAAGTGTTATCGACGCGCAGGCAGCTGAATCTGTTAATCATTGAAACGAAGTGATAGAAATATTTTCTCGATAATTTTGTTTAATTTATGTAAAAATATTTGAATAAATTTTTACCTCAGAAGAAGTATTAAATATTCGTTACTCAAACTGATCAAACGGTTTATACGAGCAATTACAATTCAGATTAATTGAAATCCGAAACATTTTTCCAAGTCATAGAGTTGATAATTGATTTCTAAATCTGATTCAAAATCGAATTAATTTTTTCGTAAAGAATTAGTTATTTCCGAGGATTTTTAAATATCAGATTACAACAATCCATGAAAAGCTATTTGATATTTTACTTTTGGCACCTAACTGATTTCTGAAAAAATTTACAAATTTTGAATATCATTAGCATTTTCTTACTGAGACTCAAGCACTTTCTATTTTGGCTGGATATGGGTGAAGTTATACTGGGTATAAGATTCTTGTCTAATACGATTGACTTCATCGGTCTTTTTTCAATCTCTAATCTCTATCTAAAAATACGCAACACTTTCCAAAAGATTTATGCACAAAAACATTTTAAATAAGTGCATGCTTTGATGCTTTATGACTGAAGTAATAGCATAAAGCTTAAATCCCGAAATTTTTACTGAATGACGGGATCAAATATTTGGCTTGTTGATAACAGGCACAAAAACTAACAAAGTAGGCACCGAAAAGAATGAACATTGTAAAGAAGTATTGCTACAATTTCTAATAAGTTTATTTTATAGGAAAAAAAATGAAAGCAAATGAGATTCATTTATTTCGTCTTTTCCATTTGATATACAAAGGAAACAAAGCATTCATTTTGAGAATTTCTTGCCATACTTTATCCATAAAATTATTCATTTACTTATTTATGCACCTAACGACCTGTTTATTCATTTATTCATATTCATGAAATAAGGCTTACTGAGAATAAAATATGTGCAATATTTATCGTCTTCCTAACATCACGCAGAAGAATGTACAATTGCTCAAACACACTACAATGTTAATTATAAGACTACCACAGTTGTTTAAAAACTTAATGCATTTCAACTCACTTTTTTATAAATTCACGGAAACCCCACTATAATTCTATGTAAATAGAACTGATTGTACAGTGAGTAGTAATGGCCGTTCTTTTAAATTGCTCTAATTATCATTTTTTTTACCATTTTAATTAGAGTGCAGTTTGTATATGAAATTTGCTCAATTTCATTCTTACCAATGGTATCATCTTTTAGACTAACTTTTTTTCAGAAAAGTAAAAATTAAAGAGATGCTCTAAATGAAGCAAGCAATATGGCTGACACGAATATAATAATTGCTTTAAGTGGTTTCCGAGCATTTCACAATCCAAGCATTTGCATTATTTATCAGCCTGATAAGTTGACGATGAAAGAATAGACAAAACCGTAGCTTATTTGCAACTGTTGTGAGGAATAAACTTCGTTTTTGCTTTGTTATTTTGCTATTAATATATCCCTGGAAATACTTTTACATCATTTTTTTTTCACTTGAAATTTCTTTCAGTTCATCACTAAAAGTTATTTTTTTCTGCAGCGTCTTTCAAACAGCTCTTAAAATTTATTCATCGATTAATAACACTTGTTAAGTTAAATGCGAAGGTCTAAATCATTGTAGATTATAAATTGATAGAAAATGATATAGCTCAATTTCAGAATTTTATAGTTCATGTTTAACTTTTTTATTTTTTAAATATTTTTTAATTTGTGGTTAATTTTTTGTATTAATTTAATTCCATCAAATATATTTATCCAATCACGCTTTTTTTCATAGCAATAGTGAGACGATCAATGTAGAACTGAAAAAATTAAATGATTTTGTAAACAAAAAACTTGAAAGCTGTAGTCGAATGCTAAAGTCAAATTAAACCTTTTTTTGAACAACAGCATTTAGAATCAAAATTGCACTTAAATAAAAAATATTTGAACTTCTATACTATCAAGCACAAGACGCGACTAAAATCATTGAAAAACGTAACTAACAATACGAACTAAATGGCGAGTGAATAAATGTGACTTAAACAAAAGGACCTCGTTTTGAATCTGTTTCATTTTTGATTCGCTTCTTATTGAAATATTAATAATAATAGAAATAATAATGATGATAACGATGAATTGTTAAATAATAGTAAAAATAATTTATTCATTTGTCTATTTGAAAAATTAAGACAGATGTAGCTCAATAGCTCTTGAAGCAGGTTGTTTCACGAAATCCAATCACAAACAAACATTTAAATGTAGTACAAAATCATAAGAACATCAATAATGAAGTCAATAATACCTTTATTTAAACTAAGAAACTTTGGCCTAAAAAGACTAAAATTCTCAGATGAAACTTTAATTCATCAAGAATGAAAAATCAACCAGAAATGGAAAAAGTTTATACCTATTTATTTAAACTATGTGTGAAATTAGCTAAGTGTGCTTCTTATCGAATTACTACTGTAGAGATCTCTTTTATAAGTATTTATTTAAATTTACTATTTAGATTAAGATTAATTTTACTTCCAGACAATAACTTACTAGAAAAGGTATTGAAATTTTTAATAACTAATAAATCTAAATGAGAAGGAAATAATTCGAGGACGATTTCAAATGATTACACTTGTTGAGGTTGAAAACATGACTATTGATATAAAAATAATTATTATTATGAAAAATGTTTTCAAATTTTAGATTTGTCTGAATCCTTGAAATGTATTTAGTTTTATCTTGTGTTTTTAGTAAGCATAAGGATTTGCTTCCTTTCTGAAGTTTAAATTAAAATTCTAAATTGAAATATAATTTATAATTTCAGTTTATTTTTATTCATAGATAAGCCTACATTATGAAACTGAGACAAATAAATTTTTCCTGACGAAATTAACCAGTTACATTTTCTTATTTCTCCGCTGCAGTTATAAGCAATCATAAAATCTATATAATCAAATGAAACGAGAAGTCACATACCCTAAGATCGTCAATTGTTGTTTGAATCTGTGCCTGAAGTCAATGTTCAACTTACCGCAGCACGAAAGAAACATTTTTTTCTCCTTTTTATGCAATCATGATAGCCTATATTGGGTTGCATATAGCGGCTATATAAGCTTCAGCGAATTGGACAAAAAGTGATGAAAGGTCAAATCGTTATTCAAAATTGAAATTTGAAGAGTTTTAAGGAAATTCTCATTTAACGAGGAAATTAGGTTTACTAGAAGGAAATTTTTGATTTACAATTTTGGAAAATAAATGCTTTTAAAAGTAATATGAAAAGATGTTTCAACATTTCATTACTTCTACTAGTAAAAAAATGTCGGTGATATTTTTTCTTAAATGAAAAAAACTGATCAAATTCAGTAAATATGGAATAGAATGATTAAATGGATAAAAGAACTCTAATTTGCAATAAAAACAATTTTAAGAAAGATTAGAAACAATGTAGTTATAGCAACATAAATGAGAAAATACTTCCTATCGAGTCATTTATCATCTATAGATTAAATATGTACTGTTTTAATGAGGACCAAATAGTGATGAAATTCTGGACTATCCTTATCACTATTTTTTCTTTCCTAAACTTATTAAATGTATAATTGCGGTAAATGATAAATTCCTGTTAATATACTTGAATTTATTCATCATCAAATGAACACCCGAATCAGTAGTTAAAAATACTTGCCACAAAGCGCCATTTTTCTGCTGACAATAAACAACAGAAATTATGCATTGTTAACTTATTGGTTGGCAATTCAGTTATTAAATTTAGCGAATTGATGCCCATATATTATGTAGGCACGATATACCAATTCACTTTGTATCAAATTTTAATGTGAACACTAACTGATATCTATTTTTGTGAATTTAACTATTTAATTTAAATTATCTTAGAATTTGAATTAGAATTTATTGTCATTCTGTTGTTGGTTTTACTTAAGAGTAGAAATGTTTCAAATACTTCGATACTTTTTTTAGGGTAATAAGAACGAAAAATGTTGCTATTTCTATTACCTCTTTTATCACCAATGAACAGATCCAAGAGCACTTAAATTTCTGCCTTCTCTGTTCATAATTAAATACAAAATGTTACTCTCTTATTTATTAAACTGAAGAATCGTATGACTCCTCCTTATTGACTTAATGCGGCTAATGCAAATCAATCCAAAACGCATGTTTCATAAAATTATTTGCACATTTTCGCAATGTCAAGTTTCGCACAAAAATGCTGCTAAGAATTTTCTTAAGCTTCATTTCTCGTTTAATAAACCATATAGTCAAAATCTTCTTTTGACTCGTAAGGATCAAAAAAGTCGTAAATAGTATCAAATTATTCCTTCATTTTAAGTATTCAGAATCGTTGCGAATATCGTATTCATTCAGAGATGACACTTGACTTCACAAAATTTCATCTGAATAAAGTAATTATGGAATTTTACATTTAAAAAATTTTAATTCATGCAATATGGCTCCCAATATCATCTGCTTCTGTTAAAGTTGAAACGTTATGGAATAAGGATAATATCTGACCCTTAGAGTGATATGCATCCCAATAGCTTTTAGTAACCTTATATTTTGTGAAAGCTTTATAAATAGAAATTTGGTCTCTCGGTCAGCTGATGAACATTTCGATAACGCATTTGCTCATTTCATGGGAATATCATAGCGGTGTCTTAATTAGGTGTGAAAATCGTAATTGATTGAAAGATAGAATTATAAAATAATGAAAAAAAAATAAAATTTTGAAATAAATTTTAATAATTCAATTTCGAAAATTTATTGAGAGTTCGAAAGAACGAATTGATTTAAATAAGAACTTTATTAGCGTTGACGTAGTTCGAAAACAAAATATTCATTGTTATTCCTTATTCACCATATTATTAACGCAATCAACAATTTGACATGAGCAGCAGTTAACGAGTGAAGAAAGCAGCACTTGTTATTCACCGTAAAATTGCCAGTCATTTGGTAATTATCATGGCATGTCTTGTTATCCTGTTGAAATTTTTAGCCTTTTTATGGCGCTTATTATGTAGCAAATTTTCAGCAAATATTGATTCCTGTAGATAATCGTTATTGAAGACCATAAATTGCATTGGTCGAGAAAAGTTTTTAAAAAATTTCATAATCAAGTTGGGATATATTTCAGCAAAAGATATATTTGTATCACTTTCAATCTATCGTATTTTGCTTGATACGAGAAATTCAATTGTACAATATCCAGAACAGACTTTACTCTTCCGGTGAAAAAGATTACATCAATTCGCAGCAAAAGCAATGCATCCCGTCCATGCATACTTCCTGCTCTCCTATTTTTTTATTGTGCAGTTTGTTACAATAACAAATACTCAGGAAGATGAAACACTGTATGCAATTTTTTGCTCAATAAACAAGAATATGAACTGCATTTTACAATTTGAGCATGAAAATGGAATTCGAAATGGGCGATAGGGATTGTTCTGTAAAGTTTCATACCCTGATTTCTACTGCCTTTCTTATATGCGGTCATAGCTAGAGGCTGACCGATAATAATCGATGCTTTCTAACCTTTAAATGTGATCGAAAATAGCGACGAAAAAAAAGAGTTGATGAGTTTGTGCTCAGTTTGCAAATTATAATTAATAGATATATTATTGTTAATAATGACCTATACTGAAAAGAATTATTTTAGAGGAGAAAAACGTGCGATACGTAATGATTTGGTGCATTATGATCGATCAGGTATAAGAAACGCCCTCGTCAGGTTACTTTCAATTAAAAAGAAATTGAAGTAGCTTTGAGAATGAAAAGCGTTATTTGCCGCAAATGGAATGCGAGGATTATAAGTTGATTTCGCGAATCTTGGAAAAAGATGCACTAACGCCTCATCGAAAAATACTTAATAAAAAAAGCATGGATTATTGGATCATTTAATAAAGAAGCCATATTGTTCGTAAAGAGTAAAAAACATCCAGTATGCAGGTGTAGATGTTTTTAGTTGAAGTTGATATTCACGATCGAATCATTTTCCCTAATTAAACAAATAACTTTCAATTCCTTCAGAATCCTATGGGTTTTCATAAAATTTTCAAATCATACGTCTCTATCTTACCCTTAATTCATTGTTCCTTTTTCATTTGTACACTAGATTGTGATTCTCAGGCTATACTAGGTAAGAAGTTAGAAAAGATTCAAGAAAGAAGTATTACATATATTACTAAATAATATATGTATATATTAACTTCAATTTAATACTCTAGGTTTGGGAAGCGGATATCTGATATGTATGTCTTAGATGAAGAAAATGGACGCGCTAATGGTATCAATCCATCTGATAAATTTTCTGTCATTTCAAAAAATAACTACTGATATAATTTATTACATCTGATATGATGTAAGCTGTCAAGGGTTATGAGAAACTGAATTTTTATGTAACATCACTTTTTCTTTGTTTCACTTTATGATATCAGAAATACTGCAATTTGACATCCCGCACAAATAACCGTTAATATCTAAATTTCAGTTCAATTTGACCATTATGAGCGTTCGAATAATCTCTGAGATATTCCTTCAAAAATTTGACGAATACAATGCGATGATGATTATTTGCATTAGATTCAATTGGTAATTAGAATTCAAATCAAATTTGCTATCCGATTAAGTCGAATTATGATGTCCCATGGATCATTCAAGTGAACAAGTGATTCAGTGCGGTACTCTATTGGAAATCCATTTAAAATTATGTTAATTCCAACACATCTACAAAGACATCTAACAGATTTAATTCAACAAAACAGCTATTTTACTAAGAGAGGAATTTTTAAATGAAATTTATTTTGAAACACTTTGATCACAATATTTCAGAAAAAATTTTTCAACCAACATTAGTAATTTTTTAAATTAATAAATGAAACATGGAAAAAGACTTGTGTCATAGCAATCCGAGACAACGACAATCAGAATAATCGGAATAGATTCGACTGTAATGACCTCTAAAATAAGTATTAAAGCTTTTACTAAACTTCCCTAAAGCATTAAAGCGTCGCTGATCAATTTTTTGTAGCACACAGAAAATCGTTTTAATTAGACACTCTTTAGTTCATTATTTTCAACCTAAAGTTTGTTTTTCCAAGTGTAGGTCCAGTGATAGCCATTACAACTTTCTCCTGATTATTTTAATTAAAATATACAGTAAATAGTACGAAATATATCTCAAATTTTCTGTTCGGCTACTGGACAGTAAATTAAATGTTTCAGTATGCTGATATCATTTAACCCATTTCTCAGAATTATTTCAATAATGATTAAACTTTTAAATGCTCTTCTGTTTCGCAATAAATTTCGGGAATTGCATGTCCATATGCTATTAAAATACTTAATGCTTAATGCTTAATGCATAATGCTTAATACAATGAATACTGTACATAGAATCGATGATATATTAGTCGGTGCCAGATTTATTCATCATACGCGTAAAATATATACTTGATTAGAGCTGTGAAGAAGACAAATATGAAATTTAGGAAGGAAGCAAATAATTTTCATTATATAATTTTAATGGAATAAAAATGGTCATGAAATTGTAGAAAATAAGCGAGATTAAGTGAGAATAAATTTTAAGAATTAAAAAATTATTTACAAATAGTAAGCAATTTGTATTCGCATCGATGTTCTAAACTGCCTTGCAATTTGTTCTTCAATGTGCTTGCCCATTCTCAGATGCACTAAACTCTTCCTTTGGTTTCGGTGATGGAATAAAGAGAATTGATATGAATGAACATAAAAGTAAAAGAATCGCATTAATTGCTTTAGCCAAATTTCAAGTGAATAATTAGTCTAAGGAATATGACTTCTAACATGCACCTTTCACTTTTGAGAATTTTAATTCAGTGGAATAAATCGAATCGGGATAATAATATTTCCGCAGGATTGAAGAATTGAAGAAAAACTTTGTTACATTTTATTACTAAATCAATCAAAGGGGAAAAAATGGTATCCACTAAAATGTTGAATTAATTCGTAAGTATATCCACCTCGTCGCAAATCGAGATTGGACCTTATCAGATTGATCAGAGTAGCAATATCGAAGTGCTTGAGGAAGATTTTTTGAGTAGGGAATGAATGTGCGCATCACAGCAGTAGATTTATTAATCCAGGATAAACGGGCGTGCTTTACTTTATTATGGGATTAGCTCGACATTATTTAGTTGTTGAACTATAAATATATGGAAAGTAAAGTAAAATTTCATTTCTTTTAAGATTTTCGTCAAAAGATATAGCGAATTGGGTTCAATATCATAAACGCATAATAACTGGTCAGCAACATAGTGGACGTAAAGTTGAGATTTCGGTCATTGCCCATTATTCTCAGATGATCACTACTAAACGAGAAGTTTCTTCACTTATTTAACATCAAAAGCTAAGTCATTTCCATTACTTCTTACGATTGTTAAAGAGAGAGAGCTTTGTAAGCACTACTGAATTGCAGTGAAGGCTTCCTTCTTAATGTTATAATTTAATTACTGTAAATGATTAGTATCAAATAATTCCTTTTGCCATCAAATTTTTCGACGTATATAAGTGATTCTTTGTTGCAGTCAGTTTCATGTATCAAATGGTTGTGTGATTTTTTGCTCACATATCGGATGACGTTATCACTCTTTGAGTACTAATTGTCAACTACATCAAGAGCTCGCCAAGCGCGGCCCAACAAAAGGAATATATATATAGCGCAACTTATGTCTCAAAAAGGAAGCAGACTCCATCCGTCGGGATGGAGCGATCTTCCCTACATTCTCTTGACCTGTGACCAAACTAGATCATTACTAATTCCCATCCAAACTTTAAACGATTGTCAGTAATGATCAAGAAGAAATCTTCTTTTGTTGACACTACAATTATCGTATAATATTACACCAGTCTTCCACAAGAAATAAATCTTTATAGTAATCCAAACGGGCTATTTAATTAAAACTTTCATGACAGAAAAGCCTGAACTTATTCATCGGATCAATACCAAAGAAGAACGTCGTTCTCTTTTGATGTTAATCCGAGAAATAAATTGAGATTGTCCGTTGAGTTAGCAGTTCAAAGAAGTGTAGATTGCAAGACTCTGCCGCTTCAGAGCAGTAAGTAACACTCGAGTGTTTTCTTTTTCGTTGAGCGGTGCTCGATCAGACTGTTTGTAATAAACAGACAATTGGTCATTTTGTGGACGAGACTACAGATACAAAAAACGTCATTTGCTACATGAAACTAATGATGAACAAAGAATCACTTGGCCATTTGAAACATTTTGAAAAATGAAGCTAATAAGCGCGAAGTCAATGAATATAAATCCTTAGTATTATTCCTTAGAGTTAAAAATCATGAAAAAATAAACAAGCACATCTTATTTAACTGAGAATATACAATTTCTGTAATAAGGGAAGAACAATATTAAGATACATTGATTATTTAAAAAACTTTATATTATAAAGTTGATCAGGTTTCCGACCAGAACTAAACTTTATGGAATTGTTTTATCTTTGAGAAAAAGACAGATCACAATTTCCAATTTATGCATTACACGTAATGCCTTCCCTCCTTGCGATCCTTCTATTCACTTTTTACATCGCTGTATGATTGCTACTACTAAATCAGATAATCGTCCATATTCGTTAAAGTTAACTAATTCTGTCTTTGCTAACAGGCCTTCAATATATGACATATTTAATTGAAATCCAAGTCACACACACACACACGCACACACACACACACACACACACACACACACACACACACACACACGCACACACACACACACACACACACACACACACACACACACAACACACAACACACAACACACAACACACAACACACAACACACAACACACAACACACAACACACAACACACAACACACAACACACAACACACAACACACAACACACAACACACAACACACAACACACAACACACAACACACAACACACAACACACAACACACAACACACAACACACAACACACAACACACAACACACAACACACAACACACAACACACAACACACAACACACAACACACAACACACAACACACAACACACAACACACAACACACAACACACAACACACAACACACAACACACAACACACAACACACAACACACAACACACAACACACAACACACACACACAACAGACACCACAGAAATGAAAACTAGACTCACTGCTTCTCTCTTTATGTGTCATTGGTATGTTTGTCTACGTGATCGTAGGTGTACGTTTGTGTGTTGTGTCTTTGTTCATCTTATTCGATATATTCTAACAAAAATGTCAATAATGGGTATGATATCTGAGTTATTAATATTATTATTATTAGTAGGTTTTGCTGGACGTGAAGTTTTGTTTGTCTTCTGTTCTCCCTTTTTTTCGTATTGTTTTTGCTATTATTGCTGATTTATTTCGGGCTTGATAACTGGAAAACAATTACAATACAGTGGAATGTTTCAGGCATTAAAGTAATGAAAGATCAGCAGATAATAAATGAAGGATAGCACTGAAGGAGTAACCGAGGAAGTACCATACAATGACAGGAAAAAATGTGGTCATGGCGAGTTTAAGTTCATCCGAATCACCATTAGATTTGGAGCACAGGCCATCCAGTTTAGCTAATGATAATGAGAATGCTGATGATCGGAAAATGAACTTGAAGGTTTCATTTTTCACATTTCAAAGTCAAAAAGTTAGGCTTACTATTGCTATTTCATCTTCCATATATCGCGTATGATTTGACGGTTTAGATTTATCGGAATATATACTATGGTTGTTGTATTCTTCAGCTAAATAACTTTTAATTTTTCTTCCTGCAAGACATAGATCAATTACAAGAAGAAACAATAAAACTACTGCATACTTTTGAAATAAAATTCAGGTTTTCTCAACGTACTTTGTATTTGGTTATAAAAACTGTTCTAAATAGATTAGGAATTTGAATTTCCCCCTATTAATATTCGTAGATTTAAAGCTCTTTATTTTTGTAAGAACTGGCCTGAGTTTTAGTTGATCATAAGTGGACCTTTCAGATAAGTCGAACACTCCTAAAAAAACCATATTTCCTTTAAAAAAAGATTCTATTGTTATTATCTTCATTTATTTTGACACTTCGGTATCAAACAACTATGAAGTGCAAATGTCAACGTTTAGTTCGATAAAGCGGATTTTTTCGAAGATTTTTGCGATACAGAAGATTAGACATTTTAACTTCAATGAACTAGAAAATTAAAGTGATTAAAATTTTAGAAGCAAAAACGAGAATACCGTGATGAGAAAAAACGAGTTACACGAGAGCTGCTTACAGCTCTGCATGATCCGACAATTGTTGTTATGGCTGATTGGCTAAAAGTTCGTGGAACTTTAAGGAAATGGAATCGGTATTTTTGCATACTGAAACCGGGTTTGCTGCTTCTTTATAAAAACAACAAAGTTGATAAGGTATCATGTTTATAATCATTTATTTCATTATTTTTTAATCTTTCGACAAATAATTGAAAAAAAACGAAGAATGCGTTAACTTCAATCCCCAAAATATGATTATAACTATAGTTGTTGATTGGATTGCAGCTCCTACTGAGTGGATAGATTAAGTTGTTTCTTCAATGAATTTCAAAGTTCCTTTTTATCCATCATCAGTCTATATCAAATTCTTATTGTTTTTTAAGCCGGGTTATTGGATTGGTACGGTCCTTTTGAACAACTGTGAGTTAATCGAAAGACCATCGAAAAAAGATGGATTTTGCTTCAAACTGTTTCATCCTATGGATCAGAGTATATGGGCTACGCGTGGACCGTTAAATGAAAGTCATGGTGTAGTTACAATCCAGCCTTTACCTACTACTTATTTGATTTGTCGAGCACCATCTGAACAAGTAATATTAGTTAATTGTTTTGTGCTTTGTCTGTCCTGAGCTCTGTAATTCTATAACTCATCTGTATGGATAAATTTAATTTTTGATGCAGACATGTCCTAGATTGAGACTTAAAAGTTAAATGTTTTCTGGATCTTGAATGTGTTCAGGCAGGTGGCTGTTGGATGGATGCTTTGCACTTGACTCTCCGTTGCAGTGGTCTCTTAATGAGGACCATGTGTAAAGTAAGACTTTAATTCTTAAAATTTTGGGAATGATCAAAGGGAAAATTGAATCCTACCTAACGATTCACCCGTTCAGTTTGATGTACAATTTGCGAAAAGGCATGAAAGGAAATAATTCATTTTCTTCAGTATCTTTTATTGAAAATTCAGCTTTCTGACTCTAATCAGAAAGGAGACGAAATGGCCGTCGATGAACAGAATGCCTTTGGTGATTTTTCATATGGTGATACCGTTGAAAGTTCTCGAGAATTCAGTGAAGTTGAGGCGGAAAAACATTTTGTTGGTTAGGAAGTTTTGTTCTTTTACTTGATTCATAATTGCTAAGCCTTTTTTAATCATTAATTATTATTGGTTTTATGGCATCAAGATAATTTTTATGTTTACTAACTGAAATTTTTTATAAAGGTTTGAATGATGATATTGATCGGGCAGCATCAGGTAGTGACGATGAAGCTATTGATTATGAAGAGGAGAGCTCATATATTCAGTCAGATCCAGAACAGGTTTACTTTTTAATCTATCATTTCAATGTTATCAATTTCGCTGAAGAATCACAACTTGAATTTGAAGTGATTCTGATTTATAAAGGACAAAAACGATTTTGTTAGAGAAATTCGGAACCGCTATTGTTTGAATGAACAAGCTAAGATTTTATTTAGTTTGGTCCCACAGTACAAGTCGAAGATCTTGCTGATGAAAACAAAAGTCTTGTGTGGAGTTTGCTAAAACAATTGCGACCTGGAATGGACCTTTCAAAAGTTACTTTGCCTACATTCATTTTGGAACCGCGTTCGTTTCTCGAAAAACTTGCAGATTTCTATTACCACTCATATATTATTGCCGAGCAAGTTTTCAATTTTTTCAGTAAAGATAAGAAGAAATGATGTTTGATATCATAGAAAGAAATATAAGGTTGTCACTTTTTCCTTCCCCTCAACTAATTTGTAAGAACAGTATCAAATACTATTTAAAAAAATCAGAATGATCTCTTTGTTTATTCTGAATAATATTTAGGGCTGCTACTGAGGATGACCCTTTACGAAGAATGAAGACGATCGTAAAATTTTATTTGAGCGGATTTTACAAGAAACCAAAAGGTTTGAGAAAACCATATAATCCGATATTAGGAGAAACGTTCCGATGTAAGTGGGAGCATCCCGATAATTCGACATCTTACTATATTGCTGAACAGGTTGCTATTTCACATTGTTTACATTTTCTTAGTGTTTCTTTCCGGGAACTTTTTGAACTGTAAGCTAGAATTGTTTTATACAATTTTTTATTTCTATTTCAGTAATTCATAAATTAATGTTAAGTATATCTTCATCAAATTTAGCAGTATATGTCAAAAATTGTCTGGACTTTTGAACGAAGACAATACTAAATTTTTCAGCGATCAAACTTAATGCAAATGTCAGATTAATTATTGGTTGAATTACATTTTTTGTAGAAATCCAGTCTTGATTAAAATCTCTGTTCCAGGTCTCTCATCATCCACCAGTTTCGGCTATTTTTTTAACAAATCGAAAAGCAGGTTTCAACATATCAGGTACAATACTAATAAAAAGCAAATATTACGGGAACAGTTTATCAGCTGTGATGGTCGGTGACATACGAATAACGCTTTTGCAGCGAGGTGAAACATATATTGCCACCCTTCCATATGCTAATTGTAAGGGTATCATGATTGGAACATTGTCAATGGAGTATGGTGGTCAGGTGAATATCTTCTCATTTTTAATATATAAGTGTGCTATTTTAATAATCTTTATTTAATAATCCAGAAACAAAGTTGATTGGGAAATAGTTTGCGAATTTGTATGTTTCAAAAATGATATAAAAGTTCGGGTTTGCATAAAATTTTTTTTTAATAGAATCATGAAATCATTCATTTTCAGCAACCATATTAAAAGCTTATTTGAGGTAAAAATAGAGTGCAATCGTACCGATTATATATGCGAACTTGATTTCAAATTAAAACCGTTCATTGGGGGGATGGTGAATCTTATTACGGGAGATATCAAATGTAAAAAAGAATCGGTAGCGCGCATTGAAGGAGCTTGGGATGGCGAAATTTATATAATCGAAAAGGTAAATATTGGTCTTTTGAAGCATCATTATTAGTTGATGAAACACTATGCGGTTGTTAATTGCAGTTATGCCAAACTTCTCATTTAATCAGACGAGATTTTAAGTTGGTAATATTTCAACACCTTCAAAGTTTTTATGTTTTTAGGTTATTATAGCATTTTTAAAAGCATCTGAACTTTTCTCAAGAATTACTAAAGTGTACACAAAATTGTTCTTAAAAATGTAATATCACAACAATATTCGAAAATCATGAATTTTTCTCGAAAATCATGTTATATTTTTCTTGCAGGATGTAAAGACACTTTTATGGTCACCAACCCCTGACGTAATTGCGAAACGACTTAAGCGTTACGAAATTCTTTTGGAAGAGCAGGGGGAATGGGAATCAAAGAAGTGTGTATTTTTTATCTAGAAGTTTTTGATCTTTAAATAGTGAGTAGTAAGGATATTGAGGACCACAATTGCCAATCTTCAATTAAGGTTATGGTTGAAAGTAAGTGAGGCGATAGCTCACGATAATCAGAAAGCTGCAACGGAAGAAAAGAGTAAACTAGAAGATGAACAGCGTGCGCGCGCTAAATCTAGAGTACATCACAAGCCTAAGTGGTTCAAGCTGGATTTACTGTCGAGAAATTATGAATACATACATGCTGAGTTAGTAGTTCTCTTATTTAATTTTTTATAAATGATGTAAGTGTTCTTTCAATATGAAAAATATAACCATAACTCCAAAATGTCAATTGCAATTGAAAAGATCGATATTTATATGAGCCAATAATTTGCTAATGCTGCAATGTCAAAATATTTTGCAATTTAAGCATTGTCCATAGCAGATAATAATTCTTACATTATTCATCACAACATTGATATTACGTTTGTAAAGATATATTCACGCATCAGTCTTTGGGATGACTCATACTGGAGCGAATGCTTGTAATTCGATTTTCATAGTCGTATTTTTTAATTTATGTTTGATGCTAACATCTCGTTTGTCGAAAAACGTGGTAGAGACTTTATAAAGCATTCAGTCTATTATAGTTATCAAGCGTGGGATGAAAGTGATGATATTCGTCAAATTGAACATGGTTATGTAATACGAACAAAAACTAAACATGGAACCAGAGAACGGTCTGCATCACCGTCGTGTTCAACTTCAGTGCAGCAAGAACAGTCTGAAAATTCTGATTCACCTAGTATGGTACTTTTTTAAATATGGATAGAATAGCTCTTCTTTGTAATAAGTAGTTTCGCAAAACTCATCATAATCATGAGTGAGTTGTTTGAAACAAATGTAATGGTGGGTTTTTCATATCTTTATTTTCCATTGTGAAACACACTTGTATATTCAAGTTGGTTTGTTTAATTTCCTATTTTCCTCTCTGTTTAGTTTGCATTTTGCAAAGAATTTTCGAAATGGTTCCGTATACTCTAATTTCACAGATAAGCGATATCATCAAAAGAAGAGACGGCATAATTCACAAGATTTTGATCGATTACAACAAGTTCAAGTGAACCTTTTTTCGTTGGCTTTTTAAAAATTTTCAACTTACTACATACCTAAATTTTTAAATTTATAAATACAACAACCTTTTCATAAAAAAAATAATTGCAACGGTTCAGAATTTTGTGATTTTACTTCTACAGTTCATCTTTGTTAAAAAGCTTTCATCGCGCTTTTTTAAAGGATACTCTGGACCGTACAGTGCAGTTCTTACAACGCCTAGAAACAAAATTTGAAAATAGAGCCAGTGTAGCCGTAACACAACAGCAACTAATCATGATTATGGCTTTTTTTATAATTTTTAATGTTGTTGTCTTGTCTCTTTTTTTCGGATCACTACATAAGTTATGATTTTTTACATAGCCGAAATTATTCAAAAATAAATCATACTGGTAGTTTTCAGCTTGTAAAGTTCATAAAAATATTTTGGGTGTCATATAAACCACGTAAGTTGTTTTTTCATTTATCATATATCAATTTGTGCATCAACATAACTGTGAAGTTGCATTATTATACATACGGGATATATTTGTCTAATTTACAAATCACTTTTTTTATTAATGTCGTTATCGTATTATTTCTGTTTGTGAAATTTTTCATTTTTTTTTTTAGAGTTTTAATGTTGGATTATGCTTAAAAAGGATTCTATTTTTGTCATATTTTTGATGTCAATTAATATATTTCTCAGTTTCTGTTGAATTGTTATGTACTCATATAGGTTAGGAAACATAGAATTCATTTGTCATTTTTCCACTGTATGATTCTGACTGATACTTTGCATAGCAATTATTTATAAATTAAAAATATGTTTGCACATGATATATCCACTGTAGTTTATTTATATGAAAATTTCGATGCACATATCGTCATCATCCCTCACAATTTATCAGCATTGCTTTACCACATTTAGTTTCGATGTTTCCTAATTTCCGATATCCATCTCGTCATATTTATTATGCAAATTTTTGCGAAGTAGGTCCAGAGTAAGTATTGGATTTGAGAACTATTAACGCTAGAATTAAATAAATAAGGATTAGGAGTGCTAATCTCATTTAAAGGATGTATGAAAATAATGCGAAGCCAGTCGCTCATCTCATAAGTATAAAGTTTCTGTCCGCAAAATTGGCTATGAAGTCTTTATCTATTCGAGTAAATTTTTTCCTCACTAATTGCACGTTACTTGAAATATATTTGGAATTTAAGAAGATCGCAGATCTTTTCATGTAGAGCGCATTGTGGAGCACATTGCAGCTCAATTGGCAGGCCTTTGAAAGCAAGAAGCTAGCAGTATTCTCTTAAACTCAAATATGAATAAAAATGTATATGAATAGAGACGAAAAGTCTAGTTTTGAAAAATAATAAGACGACACGGCGTTGATGATACGTTCGCAAAGCTAATTCGATTGTAAAATATCGATGATACAGTCCTTTAATATTCAATAGAGTAGTATTCTGTTTTGTTCAAGAACATTTTTATCAATAAATCGAAATTTCCCATCATTGGGAGCTATAAAGATCTAATAGAAAAATTTAATGGAGTTAAAAAAACAGACATTGGGTTTCAGCTGTCGTATTTTCAAAATTCAATATCCTGCATTTCAGATGCAGAGACTTCTCGATCTTTTGTACTGTACGCATAATATTGTTTAAATCTAAGCTAAGATCAAAGATAATTCACGTGATGCTTATCTTCTTCAGCAATGCACGTTAAGTTTTGATTCATTAATTCTACCAGATTTGTTGAAAAGAAAACAATATAAAATTCGTCTGTCTTTATTACAGATGAATGGAATTCATGTGAAATTATTTTAATTGGCTGCTCATTGATCTTAATAACAAATATTCTCCAAAAATAATTCGTTATGAGTTCGATCCGTTCATTTCAGGTTATGATGAATCAGCACACTTCATGCTGGAGAATTTTTTATAAACATAAGTTTAAAAACGAACGACCGATCTGGTATTCATATTCAATTCATTTTAAGTAAGATCAGCGATTTGCTGTTGTCATCATCTTACCGCTCCTATCACTGAAAAATTATGATAGAAATTTAGACAGGGGTAAAATCTAAACTTGAGCGCTAGTTCAAGAACAACTAATCAAACTTTAGAGATTATACTTACTCTCCTAACACATAGTTGAAAGTTCATACTTGAATTCTTCGTTAACAAACTGAACTGCGATTTCTGTTTCTAAAAAAAAAATGTTAAGTACTATCCATAAATTTTCCTAATACTAAAATCCAAAAACTACTAATGTTTCTTTCAAAAAAATGATTTTTGCTTTAGAAGGCAATGTCGAAAAGAGAACTGCATGGCAGTGAGTAAAATGGAAAAAAAACTTCATTTAATAAAGTTTCCCTAGTTTCAATAATTCAGTTAAAATTTTCAATCGCAATGTAGAAATGGTCCCAATTATTAATTCATTTAGAGAATTATTTCGTAATCATTTTGCTATTTATAATCTTTATTATTGAAAAATATCTTTTTAGTTTACTGATAAAATAGAAAAAAAGAGATTGTCGCTTTACTGTAATTTTTTTGATTGCAAATACCAAACAATAACCACAATCTAATTCATCATCAACTCGTTGGGAATTAAAATCCTTTGCCTGCAAATGAAAAGATTTTGACAACATTATACCAATGTTAGTTCTCACTGTCTTTTGCATCTAAATATTTAAAAAGTTGAAATAACTTGAAGGAACACATTTATAGGTTTGACTTCGCATGCAAAAACGTCTACGTGTATTTCTTCATTTTTAACATTGATGATTAATTGTCATTTAAAGGTTACAAAATACCACGAACTGGAATTTCGCACAGAAAATTAGAACGATATCTAATCAAAATAAATTTATTTATTAATAATTTAGGAATTAATAAATTAAGCAAAATCTATAAAATCCAATAAACACATAAAAAACAACAATGGTGTG
The DNA here is from genome assembly GCA_013365365.1 of Cruorifilaria tuberocauda. NCBI lineage: Eukaryota > Metazoa > Nematoda > Chromadorea > Rhabditida > Onchocercidae > Cruorifilaria > Cruorifilaria tuberocauda. The sequence continues at coordinate 88,901 of JABVXU010000127.1, read as the reverse complement.
CTATTCGCTGAGGTCGCTTGAATATCAAACACAACAAATGTAAACGTTATTCAAATTTTTATTAATTTCAAAGTATGTATTTTTTCCCATCGTATTATTTTAATGATAATTGATGTAATACTAACTAAAAGTTCTTCACATTACTGCTCTTTTTACATTAATTCAAATAATGCATAGGTGAATTAATCGTCGACATATAATAGGATAAATGTAACAAACAATAAATATTTTATTAGGCGATACATAAAATAAGATACTTGATAGGAATGCTAATGATATTTCATTTACTTTTATACCAACTATCAACAAGAGTTCCACTATCATCAAACCATGCAATGTAACCACATGTTGCCTTACCTTTCAAACCAAAGAGCGAAATTTGATCGCACCGTTTGCCATTAATTTCACTCGAATTTTGAGCCTAAAATGACATCAACATACAACAAAATTTCAGACTTAATCCTCTTGAATAATTTAATTCATAAATCAAAAAAAAAAATGAAGTCCAAACGGAAATTACATTCATATAATAAATAAAAAAGTTGGATATGAAAAAAAAAGGAAGATAAGGAATGCAAAGCGGAAAAAAAGGAAATTCGTTTGAAGCTATAAAAAGATTACTTGGTAATTGAAATGATTTACAGAACAGTCCAGATAACCACAGTGACCGTGATTGTCGTATCGACAGTAAATGTTGTGTGCAGTAAATGCACCCATCCAACGACCACTCCATGTACATTCAGATGGATCACTCCTAAGATCGAAACAATTGAAGTTAGAAAGTTATGTTTTATGAACTGAAACAGCAAGAAAAAAAAAAACTAACAATAAGCTATTGCTTGATTACATTTATAATGTTCTGATACAAAAATGCCGCAAAATGGCATTATCAGTATAGATCAGAGATTTCGGAAAATCAAATGGAATACACTGGTTATCTTTAGCGAGCAATGCATATTAAAATCACATCAAATAAAAATCTACTTTTTCTAACGAAGACAAACTTACTTGCAGCAAAAACGTTTTTTAAAATTGCCACCTAAAATGGTGCTACATGGTTCACCAAAACTTGGATCCGGCTTACATACTCCAGCAAACCACCAATTACTGCAGCGACCATTGCTATTTCGGATGTAATCATATTCTGCTTGACAATGTCCATTACAAAATGGAGCTGTACCGAACCACTTACAACCGCCATCCGAAGGATATGGATGATAGGCCGTCAAATCCGAGACTGCTTTGGCTGTCATTCCTCAAATCAATCATTTTTTTGGAACAAAAATGATAGCGGCTTTTTGAAATTTTAAACAAAATAGAATGGAAGAATGAGAGGTGTAAATGAAAACGCCTGCACGGTGTTAATAAAATCTATTTGTTTTTGAGTTGAAAAATAACTTTTAGTGCCAGGAACATCAAGCTTTTCGAATTGGTAAATTTTAGTAGCTCCTAACTTTTAAATTTGACGATATGCTCGTCATAATCTCAAATTAAAAAGGGGCAATATTAGCGATGACTTCTGTGATCATAAGCCAGAAGCATTTTCCGCCTTATATATGAGAAGAGATCGTAACGCTTTGACACGAAGCCTAGCAATGCAATAATTTAGGGAAATTCCTACCATTATGGGAAGACAAGATTACCTTTCTTCCCGTATACATCATATTTGTAGATATTTCATTAACAGCAACCACTACGAAAATTGATAACAAGCGTACCAATGATGCCATGAAGAACGGCCTCAATTACTGGCTCCGCATCCTTCTTCACACGTACGTGTCTCTTCTCACGCCCTAAGCTACCTTTTAGTAAATGATTTCAAACCCTTTTTTAAAAATTAATGAAGACCTCAAAGCCTCCCGTTAATTTATTTTACATCTGCCTTTGGAAATGCCGCTTTTCAAAATTCATCTTCAATTTCGAATAAGAAGAAAGTGAGAAGAATTTACCAATGATACCGGTTATAAAAGCGCCGACCAACGGCGTGCTCAGTGCTGCAACATCTCGAGGTCCTCGCTTCATTATTACGTCTAAATAAAAATTAGTTCAAAGAATATCGCTAAAATGCTTATTAAATTGCCGCGGAAATTTCTATATCTCCTGGCCAGCAAACAACTTATTCACATTTACCACTTCATTTCACCTTTCAACTATCCCTTCCCTAATCTTAAAAAAAGCAAAAATATGAATTTAAGCATACCATTTGAAACTTCAAATACACTGTTGTCATTTATGCCATTGGAAAGTACAACTGTTCCATGTAAGTGAGGACTGCCAGCTATCCAAATAGAGCCCTTAATTACAGTGAAGAGAAACATTGGAAACCATTGACACAACAAAGTTAGTGACATCATCCACCAATTCTAAAACAATTCATCTCATCCATAATAACCTTTAGAAAACGAAACGAACTTTTAAAAGTGGCATTTCCTATATAAAACAGATTCTCTGCGGTGAAATCAAAAATATTTTTCATCAATTATTGAGAAAAAAGCTTAATCACCTAAATTAAAATAAACAATAGAAGGGAGTGACAAAAGTGTGCATATAAAATCCAGCTATTATGATAATAAGAATAATAATTAGATGGGCAATAACTAAGTAGCTAATTAAAAACTCAAAATTTAGCATTGATACGAAGCAAATGCTATAAATGACTGCAGAAATGAAAATATTAAAGGGGAGATGAAGCAAAATGAATTCACTTACTTCTGCACTATACCATTCAAAAAATAGGAGAACGAGATTTTTAGCAGGAAACTGGAATAAAATTGAACATTAATTAAAGGTCAAATATTTTCATCGTTTTAAATTTCATAGAAAGATTACCGTTTTAATCTTTTCAATAAAACTGAAAAAAACATATACCATAAAAGGTAATCCAATTTTGCTCATCGAAATATTTGGATTTAATCAAAATTTTTGAACAAAAGTGGAAATTGCAAATATATCGGGAATAGAAAACTAACAGTTGTAAACTATTAAATGATGAAGTATCACGCGTATGTGACAATGGTCTCATCATAATTAACAGTAAAGTCAAAATGTTTATGTTCTTCAAGCTTTTATTAGCAGTGGGAAGAGAGGGTACTGTCATAAAGATACTTTCCTTATGTTATCAAAGCAGAATTCCACCCAATTTTAAGATATTATTTCAGTTTCTCTCTTCATTTAAGCATTACAGGCTGTTATCATATAAATGCTGTAAATCTGAGCAGGTCTTATGGACGTTACAAATTATAAATTGCAACTCGGAATGTCAATTTCTAGAAAAAAAAAATTCTGAAAATCATTGAAGGTAAAATTAATCATATTGCCTGGTGACCTCCTTTTCCATTGAATCATTAATATATCTAATGATAAGTGAAAACGAAAGAATATGAAGAGTTTTGTCATTTTAAAAGTAAAGTGGAAGCGAATAGTAAGAGAAATTCACAACTATTATTATGAATGAATAGGAAACATGTCTCATGCACGAATAATTAATATAGGATCAAAGTGAAAATTATCGCTTGAAAATTGACATTATGTTGAAGAAAAAATGGAAAAATCGTATTTTTAATAATGTTTGTTCAGGAAGGAATTAATTAATGTATTTAATTCAAAAATTCTGAAATGGATTCTTTTTTTACGAAAAAAGCTATAAATCTATTTAATAGAGCAAATTAATTTGGATACGTTGTAAAGATATTTTGAGTCTAACTTATCCGTATTTCATTTATTCCTTCTTATCAACAGCCATCTGCGTAACAAGATCTTTTTTATCAACAAAACGCTATTATAAAATGTGATTTGAAGTATGATATCTCATGGTGTATCAGTATTAAAAGATGATAATTACCGTTAGTTGGGAAGGGAAACGTAAAATGATTCATACAAGTGAATATGCGAAATGAAGAATTTCTAGCGTATCAAAACGTTTCAATAATCAAATTTTAGTCAATATTTTTCAGATCATTAAATATCAATTGTAATAAATTATTGTAAATGCAATTAAACCTTCACGTTATTAAAAAATTTAGTTAATAATATAAGTTATGAAAGTGAGAGGAAGTGAAACTGAAGAAAATGGGTGCGAGATGAAAAGAAATAGATCATAATTTCATAAGTTCTGGTTAGTTAAGAAATCATTCACGTTGGTTCTACTTTTTTAAATATTAACTAAGTGCCATAACTGGATTCATCACTGATATTTTCACATCGTTGGGAATGATATCGTCCTCTGTCATTAAACAGTTATTTTTCTGCTAAATGAATAATTTGGAGCATTTGCCAATAAGTTTGCTATCAAGATCAAGATAGAGTCATATAATAATAATAGAGTCATATAATGTGGTAATCGCTACTCTTGGGTAGTACCTGTTTTGGGGTTTAATTACGCCTAAACTATCCAAGCGTAACGGTTATCACATCTGCCTAACACAAAAGCAGAAGTTTGATCCTTCGGAAATAAAATAAAGAAATCTCAATGATGTAAGAAAGAATAGCCTCAATGTTGTCACGGTAACAGAAGATCGCGGACGATTTCAATCATAGTGAAATCAGTCCTGTTGGCTGTAAATTTTTCAATCTTCCAATCACTCTTGTTTGAATCGTAAAAATGAACACGAAAATCATCGCTTATGTTCTTATAAATTCAAAAAAAGGACTTTCTCAGGGTTGGGTCAATCAGGAGAGCACAGTAAAATTTTCATACTTCCATTTCCTAACTTCAATTTCCTTATAATTAATATCAGAAATTTTCTTCAAATAATAAGCCATGAAATGTGCAAGCGACAAAACTAACAATACAAACACGTTATCACAATTCTACAAACTCACTAATCCAGTGAATGAAGATTAACAACCCTGAACTTCTTTTACAATCAACGTGCCGCATGAGATTGTGTGTGTGTCTGTGTCTGTGTGTGTGTGTGTGTGTGTGTGTGTGCGTGTGTGTGTGTCTGTGTGTGTGTGTGTGCGTGTGTGTGTGGGAGGATGTGTGGGTGTGTTTATGAGTCTGTGTTTACGCCTTGCAGGTGCACGTGAGAAATGCACGATGACAGAGGCAGGATGGACGATCTGGCGCCGAAATGCTGATGATTCATCGGTGATGAACGAAGACAACAGCGTTAATTAATATTGTCGAAAAAATAGGATGGAATCGGATGAGGTTACAGCTCCATCTATAACAGATTAATTACAATTTATAAACAGATATTTTCGAGTTTTTTGTATCCAACCAAAACAATGAATAAATATAACTTTGATAGAGTGAGGGATAGATAGAGAAGAGGAAGGAAGCTAAATTGGTTCTGACCTTTCCTGATATTTCCTAGTCATATCGGTGAAGCTTACACTAATACCCCGAAGTTTCTACTTAACAATTGATTTTCTATCAGCATCATCGGTGGAAGGGCAACTTCCACCAGACATTTACCATGAGATTCTGTTGAATTACCTCGCGTTGCAACAGCGAGCTCTTTAGCTACTATCGTGTACCTTGTAATATCTGCAAAATATGTAAAATATTGATAAACGAACACTATAGATATTTAAATAAATGTCAAGAGTTTAAGATTCAAATTGCATTCGCCATTAATAAGGAAGTAATGACACTTTTTAATTTTAAAGTTTGAAAAATGAGCCATGAAATTCTTACATTATGAACTGCCAAATCTGAGCTTCTTCGGCACCATTGCTGTATCAAATTCAACGCTCCGCTATGATTGATGTTCATTTTGAATTGTTTTACCTGACCAAAATTAGACCTCGATATTCGAAAACTTTCACAATTTCTAGTGAATTTCTCACTGTACCGATCATTTTACTCAATTATATTGAAAAAAAATAAAAATGAAGCTAGTTAACTGAAGGAGTTCATCAGTATTGATTACTTCAAACGCAGCCTGCGTTTAGATGGATCCATCTGGCATAGTATTGGACGAATCAGTTGATCTGCGGATAGGATAATTTCTTCTTTCGAAATATGCGAAAATCCGGGCCGAGTATATGGGTAATGCAATTCTTGCGAATTAACTATAGATAAAAATTAACGCATGCCTAGTTTCTGAAAATATCTAGAATTTTTATCTGAATGTTTTGCAAGAAATGCAAATTTAATTTAACAATATAAAATTTTTTTTACCTACTAAAAATATACTATGACATTAATTACCGAGCTAATTTGAGTATCAGTCCGTGACCTCTTCTGATTGTTATTATTTACTGCACCATAGGTTCCAATTGCCGAACGGACTTTTGCCAGTGTTTGCTTAAAGTAAACATTCAATAGCATCCTTCATACCTCTATGGTTTTTTCATATATTAAATTCAACAGCTTTGCAAAATGCAAACATTTTTGCTTTTTTCCGAAATACTTAAAAAATTAGGAAAAAAGTAATGACACAATTAAGTTAATATATTGGATGAAACCAATGGACAAGGTGCATTTTTTAAAAAACAATACTCATTTCGTAGCACTACAAACATTTTTATGAATGTCGCCAAAGTAAAATGATAAGCGAATAGTTTGAAAAAACCTACTGATCACTTGAGCTAATTATTAGAGTGTGAAACGAAAAAAATTAATAAAAAGAAAACAGCATCAGAATAAATTAGTTTCTGCTAATATTTCCTTCTGAAGATTTGGAACAAGTGATAGGAAACTGCTGAATAAATGAAGAAGAATAAATCGAGTTAAAATCTGGAAGAAACAGTGACCACTAACGATTATAGAAAGTTAACAGTGAAGGTATGAATTGAAGTCCAGGAATTTTCGAAAGATATTATCCCTGTTGGTAAACAGGAAATAAAGAAAGATAGAAAGTAAATTAGATGTTCAGAAGTTCAAACAAAAATGAAATCTGTAGAACTATTGCTGCTTGCTGAAAACCAAAAATAACAAAAAACGGAAGATATGTATCAGCAGGTAATAATAGAATGTAAGGGATATGGATGAGATATTAGGAATAGGGATAGGAGAGGAAATGTTGCAGAAAAACCGACTGTGCTGAGAAAATATCGGCCATGGCATTGCAGGCTTGAAAATGTTGACATCAAAATCAATGTTGTGGCCCCGAGAAAGAAGTCATCTGACAAAATTGAGCAAGGTAAAAAACAATGTATTTGCGGTATGACCTTTTTGATATTATTATTTAGTTTACCTAAATGAACAATGTTAATTTGTCATTCGTTTTTGCATTCGTCTGTGTACTTCTGAAGTTTTCAAACACTGAATTTTTTTGAAGTTATTGACTTTAACTCAATTTGATTCCTATAAATAACAAAAATTTTTGAGTAGGATAAGAGTAGAAGAATGCCAAAGCTTTTGCGCTTAGAAAGAATGAAATATGGTTGTTCCTGAAACGAATCAGTCGTTTCGCAGAATGGACGGATTACTTTCCCGTCAACCGTCCTAAGTTTTAATATTTTTTCCATATATTCTGCCGATGTTAAATTCTTTAACTCTAGTTTCAAGTTAAAATTCTCAAAACTTGGGATTGTTCCAGACTTTTCATAGTAATTAAATAGAGCGCATTAATGATATACTCATGTATCATAGGTCAACGGATAAACAAACAGAAGGATTTCATTCATTTAGTTAAATATAGGTGATGTTAAAAAAATCATTTTCAAGAGAGCATATTAAGCTTCAAATTAAAATTTAGTTAAATGAAAACTGTTTTCCATGAAAATAGAATTACATTTCTCGAGATGAATTTAAAAAAGTCAGTTCAATGAATATAAAATAATAAAGGTGAAATACATATATATGCTTATATTCAACTTTCGTCGAACAAACTGATGCCTAATCTTAAGATTTTCAATAGTAGGAAAATACTAGCGGTTGAAGAAGAATAAAATGGGAATGATAACAAACGTTCTGCGACAAAGTCGTAAGACAATACTGAAAAGTTTAGTAACTTTCAAACATCAGCAAATGGATTCCCTCGTAAGGAGCAAATATTAGGAGCCATTAAAAACATATTTTTCTCCAAATCTCTCTTGTCAGCAATCGAAAATCTAATAAATCTCTTATCCAAAATGATAATATAGAATGTTCTCCTACAGTTTGCAGCTTAACCTGAAGAATAATTTCGTAAACCTTTTGCTTTTTTTGGATAGTTCATATTCAAAGTGTATTAGCTACTTGCTATTTATCATCACCATTCCACAAAATTTGCCAATATCCGAAGTATCGATTACTTTATAATCCTTGTCTAATTCCATCTGTGAATTGGTTATCGGGATTCCACATCGTTGAAAATGCCATGTATCGACCGGTGTCGAGTATGTTGGTGGCAACAACAGCGACGACGTTGCTGCAACGAATAGTAGTGTAGTTCGTCAGTTCGTTTGGTTTTGCTCGGCAGTTGCCCAACAAAACCCATAACACTGGGAATCGGGCACATATTTATACTTACATATACATACATATCCTGTTTCCAATATTCCCGATGACTAGAAAGTGGGAACACCTATTCCTTCCTATTGTTAGCCCTTTTCGATGGCTAATATCCATCGTATGCCCTCCATGTGTATCTACAACGACACTTCATTCTCTTGTTTCCTTTTCATTCACTGTCAATGTACTCTTCTCTGTTTTCTCCTTTCCCAAATCACTTTCAAAAATTTGTAGTAATTTTTGATTTTAAGAAGATCCGATATCGGTGACTAACAAAATGCTTGATATTTTGAATATGCACACTCAATGAATTTATTCATAGTTCAGATTAGCGTTGAAGGTAATATAAGCGTCTTACAAACCTAATGTTAAATTGTTGGAACTGGAGCGTTCTAAAATTTAGCATTGAAAATTTCGTTGATATTTCATATGATTTTCACAGTTCAATTTTCACGATAATTATTCATTTTAACTTAGAAAAACCTATCACTTTTTCAATGAATTTTGAAAAATAGGACTAAGAAGTTCGTATAAGATTATAATCATCATTTTGATCGTTGTGAGAAATTTTATTGTAGCAAAAAATTGACCAAATCGTCATATTTTTTTTTGTATTAAAATGCCTAAAAATGCATTGGTTGAAGAAGTACTCACAAAGCTTCTTAAAAATAAACAAGAAATTCCGAATGGAAAAACTTTTTCTTCAAAATGAGGAAAGAATTTTGGTATATTGGCCGATGATATTTGAAAAATAATGAAATTCCCAGTCTGAAGGTGTTAGATTTTCACATTTCTCTTTTGCAACATGCAGATGAAATTAATTGCTTTCTACCTGTTACTGTATGAATAACTTGCGATTGATTATGTTTTCTTCGTATTCTCTTATCTTAGATTGTTTGTTGTGTCTTTTTCTCCTTAGTTTTTGTTTAATTAACATTTTTGAAATTAATCGCCTTTGCATCCTAAAATTCAATTGATAAATTAAAATGTTAAATTTCTGTTTGAAATATAAGATTTTAGCATGGTTGCACATGGTAGTACAGGTTGTTTTTGTTTCTAGCTTCGAAGACTTAATAGTGAATTAGAGGAGGAGAAAGAGAAAAAAGATAAGAAAGAGTAACAGAGAGATATGATTTCATACCATGCAATTTTGAAAAATGAATTTATTTCCTTGAAAACTTCACTTCTCTCTACCAATCCAATACAATAAATAATTTAAAGTTGTAAATATATTGAAATAGAATGTTGATTACTCACTATCATATCACTAATGTGATACGGTAATAAGATTGGAGGTAGTGTTTTGTGAGTACAGTTAAAGAGAAGGGAAGAGGAAGGAGAGGAGAGGAGAACTTCGACAACACACCTTTTTTCTCCCAATAGTAGAAGTGGAGGTGGTTGGAACAGTGCTGTTGATAAGTAGAAGTGATGCCAACAGGGAAGTTAAAGAACGCAGAGGGTGGAATATCCCCGGGCTACGTGAGGAGATGAAGCACTGTCATCCTGTCATCCTGTCCTCTCGACGTGTTCTTCCATCGCTCTTCCTCAGTTCCTTCTCATTGTCCGAACTATCGTCGCTCATAATCCCACTCTATCACTTCGTTATCTGTCACAAAGTGTCAATGTTACTTGCCACTTCTTACTGACAATGTAAAGCTGACCCTTACCAGTGCTGCCACCAGTCCAAATTTTATCCTCCAAACAAATCTTATTTTGCCTCCGTCCACTGAACTTGGTGTTGTTGTTCCAGCAATGCTGACAACTTTATTCCTCTTTATTCTTCTATTACACTTCTAATTTAATTCGGTAATATGGAACTGCTCTTTATGAGATAGTTAATTCCGCTCTAGGAGAAATACTATCATTTACAAATTTAATGGCATAAATTGAACCCGGAATAAGGACAAGCACTGGATAGCGAGAGGTTAACATATTATCATATTTTTCTTTAATCTATTTAACCTGTGCTTTATATTATGTAATGAATTACTGGAATAGGTACTCGTTCAGATGTTCGCTTGAATTCTTAAGAGTATTTGGGACTTATAATAGTAAAAAAGGGCTGCATGTGAACTTTTGAAGCACTTTGCTCTATCACAACAACAACAACAACTACTATTACTAATACTATTCACTATATAATATAATGATAATATATGCTTTCACTGTTTCATCCAATCTACTTATCTGTCTTATCCATGCCCTAGTGATATTGACATGTCCATGGTTCCAGCGATCTACTAATACATCGATATATAACCCAACTACTACTTAGCTATTCATTTATATGATTTAATATCAGTTGACTTGTGGTGTTTATCATTCTTGTTGGCAATATGCGAATATCTTCGAACTTTATTCCAATTTCACTCTTTTCATAAGAAATTTCAAAAATCAGTGCTTAATGCATAGTTAATATGTTCTTCACGGCATGATCAGTTCTCTACTTTTTTGACTTTGCGACTTATATTTTGAAGATGATCTAATCCCTTCGGTTATTGGCATTCTCATTTTCTGCCCACCTTTCAACCAGCGACGCCATCCACAAACGAATTCCAATGCCGGTAGTATTCCTTATTGCTTGCTTTCACCATTACCGTTCTGGTGACAACGTGTTGAAGTGTCACTTGTGCTCAACACACACACACACAGCATTTTAAGCCTTGATCACTTTCTTTATATATAATCTTATCTAACATTTTAATTCGTTGCATAATATCTGTATATAGTATACATGGCTGATGAAAACACCACCATTCACTTCGTGCATTACGAAAAATTGATTCTCCTACATTTATCTCTATCAGACAGTTATCATTAACGAGCTTATCAACAATTGCTCTGTAAGATCTTTCTCTGGTTGTATCTGTGAAGAGGCTACTTACGCGAAATGTCATAAAAACAGAAGTTTGAGATCGAGATGGATAATAGTTATATGGAATAGTATTCAGATCATAGTTATTGCAGATCGGGAAATACATTAAGCTGGAACAGGTTGAAAAATTTTTTAATTCTGCCAGTATTACGAATAAAGTAGATATCTGTGAAAACTGTTAACTGCACTGACACTTTCACACGTACGTGTTGTTTAACAGTTTATTTCTCAATGGACAAAAATGCGGATATGGACGTTAGTTTCTTCGTGAGCTACAGACTTGGAACTTATGAAAAGGAAAATTTTTAAGCGCTTCTTTCTGAAGTTCGTTGTATTCGGGCATCTTTTAATTGCACATACATATCATATTTTCTAAAATTATACCCGTAATGAAAACTATTGATACTATAATTCGCAGGAATCATTTTCAGTCCAAGAATCCCAAATCTAAAAGGACGCACTACGGTATCTTTTTGTTCTCTCTCTAGTGTCATATGATTTTCTATTTATTGTATTGTTTTCTTCTTTTCTGTTAATCAAGTTATGCACTTTTGATCATGTAAATATAATACATCAAAACTGCACACTCCGGCTATCCTCGGATTGTTTTTGTGGTTTTATTCTTGAGATTTTTTTGCCCTCGTTATTAGTTTGTAGTTTGGTAATAAAGATTTGCATTTTTGGAATTTCACATTTTCCAATCTATATGATATGGACTTAGTGAAGCTTCATCCCTTTTGTATACATCTAGTCTTTGCCCCCGAGTTCTTTTATGATGCAATCCTAGATGCGTCAAATTTGCATTCCTGATTTTCTTGATTTTCTGGCATCATTGAGTGCTTTTTTCTCCGCTCGCTATATATACAATTGAATTCTGCAACTACACTTTGGACTGCAACTTTTTTTCCTTATTTCAGCTGTAGATGTGTAACTGATACTCTTGTAATGAGGGGAGATACAAAGTTAAATTAGGTGTCAGTGAATTCAGAATTCGCGTAGGAAGAATGTCTACAGATTTTACGGTACTCTCTAAGTTTTGGAAGATTCTATCGCAAGTCTGCATTAATCACTAGCTAAGTGATGATTTACATAGGACTCTTGAACAAGTGATTGGCTTCCGGCAATTAAACCAAAATATAGAATCGATAGACTGTGGTGTTCGTGTACTTTCTATTGCATATCAACTGCATTAACTATTGCTTCGGTTTTTTTGTTTTAGAAATTTGGAATTTTAGCGAATTTATAAATTTCAGTTCGTTTTGTCTCTCATCGAAGTATGGATTTTAGTAGTGGCTAAACAAAACCATGTTTTCGAGGAGGTAATTTATGTTTTCTGAAGAACTGGAATTTGGTTTGTAATTCGGAAATAAACTGTATTCAGTTTTAATTTTTTGCAGTTCTGTCAGCTTAGAGCACGGTTAATCAGAAAAAATTTTTTTAATTAATGAATTTTTTCTTGAAATAAGTAAAGAATTTCGACCTTTCTTTGATATTGAAATTTCATACCAGTAAAGAAGAAAAGAAGTGAAGCAGTTTAAATTATTTTGAAGTTTCAAGCTTATGTATTAATTCAGTTATTATATACTTTTGTTTTAACTGTAACCTCCTGTAATTTCAATGGCGAAAAATGTCGAATCATAACTATTATTTAGAGTAAGAAAGCGATTAAATACAGAGTCAGAAACCGGAAAATCTTCACAAAGACGTCGTGGGACCCCGGGTTTCACGCCTTTCAAACAAATTGAGATTCCTGAAAGTTGGAAGTTTGAAACACAAAGTTAATTTCTGCATTATTCTATTTATCACTAATTATTTTGCATGTATTTTGGTTGAAATTTGCTTCAAAAGCTATCATCAAGTTATCTACAAAAGACTGTCTTTCTTCCCCCCAATTTCTCTCCCTCTATCCTTCTCACCTTACCTTAATGTTAAATTAGTTAAAATAGAAAGATTATTTTGAGAGCTGTGGGAAGCCATACTTACGTCAGTTGCACACTGCCATTATGATGATGTTTCCAAACGTGAAAGACTCGGAAATGCTGTTTTTGAAGCGTTAAGTGGACAGAAAACGATGAAAGCGGCTGCTACAACATATAAGGTGAATGATTAGGGCATTCAATATAAATGAAATCTTGAGACTTTAAGAAGTAGTATCTTCATTGAAAATTATATTGGATTTGAAGTTGAAAATTGGGTTTGATCATCTCTAAAATATTATCCCACCTCTTCATTTTTTTCTTTGGATATGAATTTTTCAATTCCATCTTCATGTTGTATCCCCTGCAAACTGTGCTAATGAAAGGAAATTCTTGTTACTTTCATGTATGAGTTTGTATAATTTTGCCCAGGAAGTGCAGATAATTAAAAAATGTAAAATTTCTAGAGGGTTGCATATCATCTTTGTTTATTATCTCTGTAGCATTATGTTTGATAACACAGAAATGCTGTTTTTGAAACGTTGAGTAGAGAATATTGGAGAGCACGCAAAATAATCAGAAACCTTTTTTCACATTAATTTTAAGATTTTACAGGTGCCGTTCACTACTTTGCAAACTTATTTCCATCGTTCACGGGCTCAAATGGCAAAAATAATGAAGGATAATGACGATGTACCGCCGGAACAAATTCAGATCCCCGTATATGTAAGTCTTTAATATTTTCTATTTTGAATTAAACTCATACGTTAATTAAATTATAAGACTGTAAACTTATTTAATATGCTAAACCTTCAAGTTTAGTGCAAATTTCTCATAAGTTTCTTGAGAGTTCGAACTTTAGATGATAAATTCTAAAATCTGCAGAAACTTGACCATTTTTATCACTGATTGATATTTTCGGAAAATGCGAATTTTTGACTGTTAATACTTTCAACATAAAATGAGAATAGACCTAGGTAGATGATATAAAATTTAGGAGTATCGCTGTATAATTCCAGCACAGTGATAGCTGTGGTGTTAAATTCATTTAACTCGTGACATTTTCGAGACTGAATTTTAGCTTACTCTTTGTTCGTCCGATATGGGTAACGCGCTTGTAGAAGAAAATGCTTTTTTGGTAAAATCGAAAAAATCAAAGCGATTAGATTCATTGTTGAATGTTCTTGTGGCTAGAGCGCAGAAATGTAACATCTGGATTAACGGTAGTTCTTGTTGAATCGTTATCAAATAAGAAATTGCAAAAATATATGATTTAAAAGTTAATATAAATGAATGTATTGGCGCAAGTTAACTATTGAAATGGTTTTCGATTTATCACAGCACTTTGATTAATCTGACGATTTTAAGCAATGCAGCTGATTCAGCCAACCTCTTTATGGCATACTATTTAAAGTATGAAGATTGCTTTGAAATTATAAATTTGCAGAAAGTTTGCCACCCTCAGATTTTCTACCTCAAAAATTGGGCTCTAGTAAAAGAAAGCCGAAAAAAGTCCGTCGAATAATACCGGGATCATTGACAACGGAAAATGAAAGTATAGACGATTGCGTATCACTAAACTGGTTAACTAATCAGTCACAAGTACTTTTTTAAAACTCTTTAGTATTTTTGCTTTATTGATTTTATTGAGGCATCCAGCTTCACATCAAAATATTCTTTTGAATTCCAAGAATATTATGAACTTTTGGTTTTTAATTTCTTCCTTTTTTCCGTATTCTCTTAAAGATTATATTCCATTATTTTCCGTAGAATGGTTCTGTTGAAAGTACTGAAAGTATTACTGCCAAATCGAATGAAGAAATAACGAAGTATAGCAAGGAAGAAGTGATGGCAGTAATCAATGCTGTAATATCAGATTCTTTTATGGATAAGAATATTAAAAACTCAGTAAGAGAAACCATTGGCGGAATAATCTACAAATCACTAAATATTGAAGTAAATTACCAAGCTTTATTGTTTATTTGTTTTTTTGTTTTCAACAATAAAGACATACTTTGTTAGAGGTCACTTCTGATGTCACTTATTTGCAGGATATGTGTACTTTTTTAAGATTAGATCGTGCTTTCGTAGGGCGTGAAGTTTGTGGAATTGAGGAAATTTTGAAGTATCGGGAGAGAATTTCGAATAAAAGTAAGCTTTAAATTTCATATCATTATTTTAGATCGATTGATTTTCCAGTGTAATTGATGTTATCTAACCTTCTGCATATCTTACCAAATCCAATTCCTTCCTACTTGAAGTTTCTAATTTCAGTTTTCTACAACTTGAACAGTTTTAGATGAAATTGATTTCGAGAAAGCTAGTGAAAACAAGGATCACGCACTGTGTTTATTGTCTGAGTCGCGAAATTACGAATGTTTAGATGAAATAAAAAAGTTTGTAAATGTCTTTTGTCATTTCTCCATTGCCTAGCTTTGCAGCAGAAAGCGTTGCATAAAGGTGTTGCGATGTTAGTGTATTTATTAGCACCAAAAAAGCGGCTTTTAAGAAATTTTAATCAAATTTCATACTTAAGACGAAATCAAATGTAATTTGAATTTTGAAAATGGACCAGACATTTACAAGTTTGTATGAAATTAATTCAGGGTAATTCGTGACAAATACAATATTGCTGAAGCAGCGAGTGTTACGAAATTGCCTATATCAGCCATGCATTCTTATTTACATAGTTCACGAGCTTCACTGGTGACCTTTTTGCCTCAACAAGCTGGTTAGTTCAATTTCCCAATTATAAGTTAGTAGAATTTGCACAAAATCTGTAATGAAATATAGGGTGTGGATTTATCATCAGTGTCATCTTTTTTGTAATAAGCTGAAGTTATCATGAAGTTTCCTCAAGAGATTAGCTAGTTTCAGTCTTCTTTTAATATTTAGACTGCTTTCATTCCATGAACTTTTTCTAAAAAACAGTGAGAAAGCTTTTTGTCTTTAATTACAGTTGGCAGAAGTCTGACTATTTTACTGTTCATTGTTTGGAATTTTAATTTAGAAGTTTCCGATTTTATATCTTGAAAGTATTTTTGTAAACTAAATTTAAAAATTTTTGGTCGCTTCAGCTCAAAATTTAATTATTTTTATCCTTTATTCTAATGTAAGTGTTGAATTCAGAAACATTGCGTAAAGAAATAGCAGCTGATGAATGTTTTGAACGCAATATTCCTGTTTCGAAGGAAGTTGAGATAGTGATCTCAGATCTTATGAAAATTTCATCGTACAACCTGAATGAACAGCGAAAGTTGCGCAGTGCACTTTCTGAAGTTTGATTCCATTTATGGTTTTATTACCTGGTACTAGTTTTATTGAAAGACAGTACGGTGCTAAACTGGCAGTTATGCTGGGATGGTTGGAATACTTCCATCGCTGCAAGTCCAGCAATTATTATTTGATAATATTGGTACTTGGCTATCAGGAATAATTGTCTTTCATAATTATGTAGGCAGAATTTAGCGTTTCTATAATATCATAATGTTTAGATACTGTCGAAGTTGCACCCATAAAATTGTACTCACAGTGCGAGTTGTTTTCAAAGAAATTTAAATTCGTGACATTTTTCTAATTGCTTTAATACATCAACTTATTTTACTTTTTCACATTCATACTAATATTTTTATTTTTGAAGGTTTTAA
Organism: Cruorifilaria tuberocauda; assembly: GCA_013365365.1. Lineage (NCBI taxonomy): Eukaryota > Metazoa > Nematoda > Chromadorea > Rhabditida > Onchocercidae > Cruorifilaria > Cruorifilaria tuberocauda. The sequence continues at coordinate 72,077 of JABVXU010000127.1, read as the reverse complement.
CGAAAGACGTCCCAGTCACGGAAGTTTCTAGTAAATATGGGATAGCAGTTAGTGCATTTCAACAGTATATTACAAAAGCTCGCATGATGCTTGGACAATCACCTTATCCAACATCGTCTAATGTTAAGGTTGTACTTTATAATATAAGAAAATAGACTTCATTTTATGAAATGTTGAATAGGATAGAAGTTTTGAATGGGATAAACGTTTTTAAATTAATATGCTGTATTTTCCTGCCCACAATACTTGATTAAGACTTATTTTAGGAAAGATCAACGGATCTTGATGCAAATTTGCCAAGTGGTAATATAAAACATAAAAGTACAGAAGCGAATTTCAACAAAATGTTCACAAACACAGAAACTTCACCGGGAAACATTTCTGCTAGCGAAAAAATTTTTACAAGTGAAATTTATAGTGAATTATGGACTCAAAAATTTTCCAGCAAGATTATGAAAAAAATTTCTGAAATCTTCAACAGTTATTTCAAAAATTTAAAGATAAGAAAAGACTAAGTGTTCCACAAAATTCGTGGAGACTGTAGTAATCTTTATTAATGAATTTAGTTCATACCTCAGTTATAATACCGGATGGAATTGCTGCGCAATAGCAATTGTTATCAGAAATAAACCATTCAAAACAATTGATAAGCTTTGTATTTCAATATTTATGAACTATTGTAAGGCTTTAGTTTCTACTACTGACCATCCGAAGATAACAAAAGGTTCTTCAAAACACGAAAAACAATGCGATGCCAGAAACCTGCTGACGAAAACAAGCAAATCAATCAGCGATAAACCTCAAACTGAGTGTTCATTAAGTAGCTCACTTGTTTGTCTTAATAACAGCAGTGATGAATTTGATGATGGTAGGTCTTTCTTATTTTTTAATGAAGTACAGACTGCTACTAGATCCTTTTTTATAAATTTAGAAAGTTTAGAAAGGTACGAGTTAAGTTTGAGATTAGAAAAATAAAGGCGAATATAATCTCATATGTAGCGTAATGATGGATCAGTGCTAAAAGTATTTAAACTGTGGGATTTGCAGATAACTATATTGAACGAAATATAGCCAAAATTCGACCTAGACGCCGGATGCAAATTGAAAATAAGACTGGTACAAATTCTGAAAACACAGAACCACCAATAAGAAATGCTGTTGTTCTGCACGCTGAAAACGAAGGTGACTACAGCGAAAACGAATATGACGGCTGTTAGTTCTTGCACTAAAACAATTAAAGCTCGACTTTATTTTTCCCGTCCATGTCTTTTATACTTAAAGCCAATTTTAGTAATGATATATATTTGATAGCTTTTCAGTTCCACGTTCGATTCGAGGCGTAGCAAAACTTCTCTCTGATACGAAACTGGACAAATTAAGTGCGAAGGAATATACTGGAACGCCAGAAAATTTGGCTGTTAAAATAGACAAGGTAATTTTTCAGTTTTTAAGTTATATGTGGATAAGGTTTTCATTGGTAACGAAATCTTAAATATTATGAACTCATTTTTGAATTTGGATATAAAATTCTTATAGATTTTGCGTCAATATCGTTTTCGAGGAGATCGAAAAAAAATGCGCAACGGAATTCTTGAAGTTTTGTATGAAACGAAGACTCTTAGCGAAACTTGTAAAAGGAATAATTTGGCTCCAACAACATTAAGTACTTATGTTCGTTTGGTAAAACTGCTCATTAACACAGAAAGAATTGTGAGCTTTTTGTTTTTTTTTTTTGAAGATATTAATGTTTTCTTAATATTTTCTAAATTTTTTTTTGTTTTTGGATTTTTTGCTTTTTGAAGGTAGCTGTGCATTTATTGGTCACTCGTTACCCTTGTTATTTTGCATCTTTGCAAAATATAGGATGATTATCTTCGAGAATTTTTGCTTTTCATTTTGTGAAATTTTCCTTACCTTCAAGTTTATATTCATTTGATAAAGGTAAATATCTTTTATCCAATGACAGTAAAAATGAACCGATAAGTAATAATAATATAAGTTATAAATATAGTTATAAAGTTATATAAGTTATAAAGATAAGTTATAGGAATTATAAGATAAATTATAAGATAAGTTATAAAGAAAATAATGCTGAAAAACTACCTATTCTCTTTCTTTATTTGAAGGGCACAAAGGGATTACTTCAAGTTTTGTCTGTGCCAAGTACTGTAAAAGTTACCAAGAATGAAAATGAGTTTAATGGACAGAGTGAATCACAAAAGAGGGGATGTTCCACCAAATCAGTTGAAAAGGTATTATTTATATAAATTTATAGGAATTTTAGCATAATCTTGATGTATTTTTTCTGATTTCTTAAACAAAGGTTTACATGAAATGATAACATGAATGATTTTTTATTTACTTTGTATGGATTTGTGTAGGTTTTCAACTCATACTTCTGAAGAAAAGAACTCTTTAAAATCATTTCATGTTATTACTTTATTTATATTCATGCTTCCAAATCATACAAATGATGTGTTGTAAACATTTATAAAAATGTTTGTGTTTAATGGTTAAAGGCAATGAAAGCAGCTTCATATGTTCAAGTAAAATTGCATCCTTAGATATCTAGGATTTCGGCATTTTTTCAGCTGAATCATCGAATAATACACATTAGAATAAGTGTCGAAAAAGGTAAAACTTGAGTTTCAAGTTGTTATACGGGCTTTGTCCATTTCTTATAGGTTTTAAAAAATTCAGCAGAATACCATCTATTTTGACTATGTTACATGTTTACATTCTACCATTATTTATTTATAGTTTTTCAAAATCTAGATTAAGTGGAGCTTTGATGAAAATATAACAACACTTGCTCTTTTGAGCCAAGGTATGGCACTCACTGACTTTTTGAGGGAAGAAGGTAAATTGATGAAAAATACGATATTTCACTGTTATTTGCACTGTAGGAATAAAGTTATCTTCGTACTGGAAGAGACCTATCAGGTCTTGGATCTAGAGAAATGTCTACCGTAACGCGTTAGAAGAGTGACATCAAAACACTGTGGATTAGAATTCATGTGGAGCTTTTTTTGACACAGAAATTACGACATCTCGATTCCCGAGAAACATGCATGGTCTATTGAATGAAAAATTTCCATGTCTTTTACCGGGAGAATTTCAGCAGAAACTTTCGATGCGGTCTTCTAATTCAACAGGAAAAAATATGAAGATTCATCGTCAACTTCCAGTTCAAAATAATGATGTGATCTTGCATACACAAGCGATAATAAATAATTTTGAGAGTTTTTACAAAGTTCTGATTACTTATCTTATCGAACAACAGTACCGACGATCAGAGGAAGCCCAACAAGTAAGAAACGCTGATGCAATTCTAATTTTTATGTAGTTTTGGATTACATGTTTATAAATTGATTAATTTGAACTTATCTTTTTCGTTTGCAGTTCACCATTTGAGTGACATAGCCTTCTGTACAAGTTACCTGTTTTTTCATTCATTTGATTTTTTTTTCTGACATATGGAAGAGACGAATTTAAGCTTTGAAATTTTCAGGATTCTTAATTTTTCTCTGTAAGTCCGCAATTTCAGAAGTTGTGTGCAAGTTTGGAATGTGTATTACTAGACGGCTTATCGGTTGCTGAAGCTTTGAAGGTGGTCCATAACGGTCCAGCAGAGCACATTTTACAGGTAGTTTTTTCCATATTTAATTGAAATCATCATTAAACATAGTTCATTTTTCTAATTTATATAGCGAGTATTCATTACATATCATTACATACATACGTTCATTACATACATAGGGCGAAAAGGTAGAAATCTGGAATGTTGCATATGAATGGTTTTGACTTAAAACTTAAAGAGTTAAAAATAAACGATTTTTCGAAAAAGACTTTCTCGCTTCTTTTGTATGTTTTTTATTAATGTCTTTTTTCAAGTATGTTTGGATATGGGGCTATCTGACAATGACGAAAATGTTTTTAAACAGAAAATTACTAATTTATCTGGAAAACAAGGAATGTTTATTGGTAGAGAGTAATTCATAGTTTTCGAAAAAGTTATAAAAAGTTCTTATTCTCTGATTCTTAAAAATATCCATTTCTTTTAATAATCTCTTACTGTGATTTTGTTTTTGCAATAAAAAGTTCCTCGCTTTATCTAAGAATGTTAATTGATTTAACAGCAGTTGCAACAAATGCGCAGAAATTTCTCAGAAATCACACATTTCTTCCGCTAACTTGTTTTTTTGATTTTAAGCACACATTTCTTAATTATATGATTATATATCATTTCATAGTTTCATTCCGGGAATTTTCAAATCCGTTGCTATAAATTGGCGTAGAAAACATGTAAAGGTGTTGCTAGAGACGCTTGTTGCCATTGGGCTCTAGAAATTGGTGCATCTACTCTTTACGATTTCCCGAAACTTCCACGCTGTCTTTACTTGTGCAGTATATATCAAATTTTCTAAATATTGCTCTGTTGCTTCTTTCTGTCCTAATTTAAGCTTCTACATCATTTCATTTTAGAATCTCCTATCTGGAATGTCTATTAATTAATGATAGCAATAAATTCAAGAACAAAGTTTGGATAACCTGATAAATTACAAAGCTTAAAGAATATTTTTACTATTTAATCTGTAATAGGTTTATTTAAATCGATGTCGTGAAATAAGTAGATGTATAAAGGCGGAATTTCCAAAATTTAAATCAACTGTTGCACAGGCGATAAGCAAAAATTGTGAAAATGGTAAACAGGATATTGAAGGTTTGTTTTTTTTTGTCAGTTTTCTAATTCACTGAATTTATATTTCAAAAATATGTAAGCCTATATTGTTGTATTCTTAATTTGCATTTTTATCGATCTTTTTCGTGTCTGTAATTCTAGTGGTGATATCTTTCTGTTAGTTTGTCAGTTAGAACACTATTTTTTCAGACTGCATTTCAATAGCGGAAGATGATACGAATGAGGTTAGAAAAAGTAGTTCCACGAAGCGTCCTAACAAACGGCCTCAGGTATGTTTCCAATAAAAATGTTTTTTTTTTACGTTTTACAAGTTTCTTTTAAATTCAAGCAGATTCTTATACTGATTTTGCATTGATTTTAATAGCAAATTAGGCATATCTGATTAATTCTGCTGTTTTCCGTGTCTTCTATATTTTGTCTCGTTATTATTCGTGCGTTAATTTATTTAAATTATGTACTATGAACGGAAAATTATTTATAGAAGAAGGAAAGTAAAGAATCACCGACTACAGAATGGACTGTAGGAAGTTTGAAACATCTAAATTCAATCTTTTCTGAAGATTTCCGCAGGGCGTTATATGAATATTTGGAGTAAGTGGTTAATGAATATTGCAGATAATGACAGTGGACAAAAGGTGATAATTATTCATCGCCAGGCATGTCCATATCATAAAATTGGCAAGGAGCTTTTTATTTGTGCCGTTTTCACATAGTGATTCTATTCTTTTAAGCTGATACTGCATTCATGAATAAAAAAGGTTTAAGAAATCATTGGAGCATCCTTTTTTTAAAAAAATTTTGCAAACTACATTTTGTCGCAATTTTTTTTAAATTGATCTGTTAGTTCAATCTAAAATTTTCATTGTTATTTTTTTTTTCAGAAAACTCAGTGGTGTGAATTTTCCTATTAAAGATTCGCTCATTGTTGGACTGGCAAAAATGATTATTGATGAACTTCCAATGAACGGACAAATCTTTTTTGCGGATACAATCTGGGATCAGTGGTTGGCACATTACCACAAAAAACATTCAGAATTTAAAGAATAGAAAGAGTTGGTTGTGAACAATTTTTGCGTCCAACTTAAAAATTAGTCTTCTTATTAGTATCAGCAAATCGATTACCTCGTAACGGATTGGTCCACTATCTTTTATAATCACGTGTTGAAAATTTTGGTGTTTAAGAGGCAATTGCTGGCATTTTCAATATCGACTGTTTGATTTTGTAATCAAAAATTAAAATCATTTAGAATAGCCGTAAAACATAAAACATCCTGGAGTTTTCCTAAATGGCTTTTGATGTCATTCTGTTAATATAAAGATTACTTATTTTTGAAAAAATGTCGAAAATTTAGCGTAAGTAGATCCTAATCGTTGTTCGAAGTCATGGCTTATAGTTATAGTTATGAATAAGTTCTTTATTTGGAATTCATTTGAATATTAGTCTTTAATGTATCAATTCTGCTGCAACGTACTGCCATAGAAAATATGAAATGACTTATCATTTTTGAATTCTTTTCCTGAACACTAAATTTTGCAAATTTTAGCACTGCCTCTTGGAGTGCTCAACTGTGATCCTTATTAATAGTTTGAATGCTGTTTAACGAAAAATTATTTGTGTACTGGTACATTTGATACACATGATATTTTTACTTTAGTAACAGGTTAGATGTCGCCCATCATTTTCGGTTTATCTTTCAGTTATAATACAATGTAAAATTCTAAGGAGAAGCATTTGCGTTTAACGAGATCCATTCTACCAAATTTGACTGATATGTTTTTAATCGACCTCTTATTTAGGGAATTTCTAAATGGTATCACTTTCTGATGCAGTATGTGTTTTTTCGGATTGATTAATATTGATTGCTCACTGATCTCGTTTCATTGACATGTCTTATTATGGCTTTGATATTACGTACTTGTTTTCCTCATGAAACGGTTGATCTTTAGGCCAGTCTTTTTGTAGAAGAAATCATGTTACTAGTACTTGTTGATTTTACTGGTTTCCGTTTTTCATGGTTGTTCGTAATGCATTCGAATCTGATTAACCAATTGGTGCATTCCAGTTTGTTGTTTTGTTATGTTTTTATTCAGCTTCATTTATCCAATAAATAATTCAGTGAATGATATTCGATGTGGTTAGTGGAGGCAAAATTATTTTCCCAAATTTCCTAGAACTGGCTGTTACATCTTGCCAAGGTTGTATAACCATGTTCAAGCAGAAATGTAAAGTTAGTTGCTTGCTCGAAGTACAATTTATGCTTTTTCACTACTCCGTTATAATACACCGAATAGTTAAATATCCTGAGATTTTTGCATTGGTTAGCATGGTTTTACAGTTCTCAGGTTTTGTGAAAGGTAAAGCATCGTAAAATTTAGACTAGTCTGCTTGCTTCCTGTGGACAAATCATCATCGGATATAACGAGACGGTTTAGTTGCTGGCGTTATAAATTAAGAGACCTTACTTGACTGTCCTGGCACATCTTTTTATCAAATTATACATATAATGAAGATTTTTTAGCGAAAATCAGTTGAAATGTTAGAGTTAGTAACTAATTCAATGGTATTGGCAAAATGTTCGTGTTAAGGGCTCGTACCCATTAGTCGTTATTAAGTAATCAAGACGTTGGATTTCAGAAGAAATTAACGATGATAGGTAGGACATATGTTTTCTTCTCAAGATTACCTTAAGTTCGTTTCTGAACAACAGAATTCGTGGTACTTCGATTGGTTTTAATCAGTTTCATTTGATAATTTCAAGAAATGCTTTGCTTCACTTTATGATAAAATCAATTTAATGAATTTGAACTTCTGTTCAGTAAACGAAATCATTTTAATTGCTTAATAATGCACTACCTATGCATCGATCTTGTTATCTTGAATGTCTCTGATTCGGAATTTGCTGTAACGAACATTTTGGATCAAAGCACTTTTTGTTTTTAGTATAATTTGCTTGATCTTTCCATAAGACTAATTCTGCTCCAACGTTAATGTCGATGTTGTTCAATAATTCGTGTATTCCAATTAAAAATTTCGTTGCTCCTAAATTCTTCGTAAATCTCGAATTCTATATGGAGCAGAAGCTCTGATAAAAGCCAATAATTTTCTTCACTTCCTCCTTTTTATTTTTCGTTTTATTTGTATCCTTTTGTGGTCCCTCAGATTTCCGTTCGGTGTTAAACATAGTTTCACATTATTAAATTGTTCAACCATTGTCAGTTATAATAAACTTTTTTGACTGGCACAATTAAAAGTACCTTTTACACACTGCAGCGTTGAATAGTGTCGGCGATCTTCTATGACCGTAACAAGATTCAGGTTGTTTCTTCTTAGACCGAGTTTCTCCCTTTTGTTCATACGTAACCAAAACTGCTGGCTCCTGTGTCAGGCAGCTGTGATAACCGATACACTTGGGTGTACCTCAAACTCAAACTTGGGCAATTAAACCTTTATTCAGATTTGATTGAATACAATAACACAACATTAACATTAATATTTCAACAATATCCAGACAAGTATTAACGACGATATTAAGTCAAAGGGATAGGGTAATTGTTTTACCCTTTCGTTAAGCAGCCACCCTTCTTGAAACAAATCCTTAGCTATGCTTCTGAGCTTGGGACTTTCTTTATTCTGGAGGGAGGATCATGACAGTTCAAAGATTACAACCAAACGCGTACAATTTTAACTTACAATGTTAATTAAAGACCAAAGGATTTCATTATACTTCGTCTTCTTCCTGATTTCAGTGACAGAGTTTGTAGACATGGGGTTTACATTTAGCTTGCAATATTAATTTGAAGAACAAAGGATTTCATCATCCTTCCTTTCCTTGCTTTTCTAACGACAAATAGTATCAGTAGCTATATTATGAATTTCTGCCAAGTTTTCTACTGTTCGATGATGTCGTCATTTAAATAGCAAGCTGGAAGCAACACAAAGATCTAGCTGGTGTTCCAGGACAAGTTTTCCCTACGTTAGTAGTGATAATTTTACCTCAGCCGGAAATCTATAAACCAATTTATAACTAAGGAACGCAGTTGGTTATCATCATTCAGTTGTTAAATGGGTCAAGCCGTTTGACCAAACTTTTTTTTCTGAATCATATGGGCTATTGGACGACTATATTCATGGCATTTCATAAAAGTTATTCAAATATTTGTTGGATTCATTCAACACTGGATGATATTAAACTAAAAAAACCATAAAGCGGTTTGTTTTGTCGAAAAGAAATGGATGATTCCGACTCATAAAATTCATTGATTAGTTTTTCCATTCACCCACTCGAAATGGGTGAATAAAAAACTAATGAACAAACGCGATTTCTGATCCATAACTGACAGATACAAGCAAATATGAAGTAGTTTTTACTCGTTTCTAGGCTTTCGTAATGACAATCCTATAAAATTACAAAGAGTAATTATGCTACACAAGTAATCTTAATCTGATTGAGTTGAAGAAGGAAAAGTATTAAATTTTAACGAAATTTGATTAAATCTACAGAAAAAATCTTTTTTCATTGGCAATTTATCCTACTTGTTATGTTTTTTAAAATTAGTAAAGATCGATATCATTTAATAGCTCCAAACATTACTCCAGTATAATAGCTTAAGAACTTCAAGAAACCATATACTAATTATTTTTATTACAAAACCAAGGTATGAGTACATTGATCATTTATGAATTTATTTAAAAATGTAGTACTGTAACTACAGACTTGGTATCACTTATTCTATATTACTCATCAGAGAATCTTGAGCAGTTTATTACTAATTCCCTTTAGAATTTGTTTGGATTACTAACCAACTTCATTTCGCGTTTTTGCCATTGACTATTAGCTTTAGAAAATGACTTCATTTCGCGTTTTTGCCATTGACTATTAGCTTAATTTTCTTTATCGATTTAATGAAGGATTTTATTTATCAATATTTAAAACTATGCCATGTTTTGATGAAATGTTTCTTTGTTGTCTATAATCAACAGAAACAATCAGGGTGTCGGAAATCAAAGACATCAGCGGTTGCAGCCTCTTTCCAATGAAGAAACGAAACAAGCTCAAGTAATATTCAGCTATATGTGGCACTATTTTCACGATTAATAATATAAATCAACATATGTCTAAGCAACGAAAATTCCTTTATATTTCATGACCATATCAGGAACAGATGTAGTGACTGACTCACATCAAGGATCAAATATATTATTTATTCGTCGTAATGAATTGGCTCTTTTCGCAATTGAATCCCTCACTTTTTCCTGGTTTTTAATTTCTTATCCAACATTTAATTCTAAAATTACGACCTCATGCTATCGAATTAGTGTTTCGTATGATGCAGGAGAAAGATATTTAAACTCTTCATGCCGGGCATCTTGCTGTACATCAAAAGGATATTGAACTAACCGGTTGCACGGCTCAAAGTTCAACTGGATCGCATGTTGTAGATGGATAGTGTATTCCATCATCAATCAATTTTCCTTTGATCATTTATTCAAGAAGATTCTCTTCCGCTGCTTAAATGATTAATTTAATCACTTCCTTGCCTTGATTTTTTTTTAGGAACTTCAATCAACACACACAGATCATTATCAGCAACCCTCTATTATGATGAACGTTCTTCAGTTCATTGTAAGACTAATCAAATTTGCTTTCCATTGATGTAATTTTCAAAAAATGTGAGTGCATAGAATGTTTGCAATTGTTGTACGAGGCAAAATTAACTGCGCTATTAATATTAAGAATTGTTGAATCTCAGGATACAAGGAATTCTTTATTCTCCTCCACCTCTTCTGGCAATGTACAAATTTTGCATTGAAATGTAATTTTAATTAATCTATAGTTCAATACCTAGTTAGTTTACTCATAAACATTAAGGCGTTTAATGGCCATGGTAAACTTGCTAGACATATAGGTTTGTGATGATTGAAATGTTACATACAAAAAAAGCTAAACCCGCATATAGATAACGTAAAATGAATTCTTTTAGTGAAACTAAAATTTTAGGAGCCATCTACCTGTTCTGCAAATTATATTTAATACCGCTGATCGGTGAACATTATCGAACTGGGAAATTTGCATTTAGCTCTATTTCATTGATGCCTTTAGCGCTAAATTGAAGGTAAAAGACCATTGTTGAAACTTGCAGCGCGAAAAATATTTGATAATTTCATAGATTTAAGGACAATGCTGTATTGCAGTATTAGTTAGATCTAATATTGCGCTGGTACATAGGACTCCTATAATTTTAAACATGCCCGACAACTTTTTTCAACATCCTCGCTTTGTAGTTGAAAATTGTGAAACGATTCAATTAAGAATGACCGTTTCGCAGATGTTTTAGACAAACATTGCACTGATAAGTGCAACCAAATGAAACTTTACATGAACGCTAGTCAATGATCAATCAGTTTATTTCAATTTCTGACCTTTAAAAGCAATAGTAATAGTATAAAAGCTAAAAATAATAAATATACGATCGATCTTTTCATGCCGAAAACAACATAATCCTGAGACACATTTTTCAAGCTCTGATCCGCAACAGTCATGAACCGACTATCAGATAAGTCAAATTTGCTAATTGTCAGTTTTCGATAGTTGAAAATTTTTTAATTTATAATGTCCGGAATCCATTGTCGCATCCATATTTAATATAAGCAAGATAACGAAAGGGCAATCAATTTTTATTCTAAGTCAGCGGGTTCTTGATATTCTTCTAATTCCGTAATTTTCGAAAAATCTATGTAAATTTCAAAATAATAAATTTTTAGGGAAATCACAGCAAGAGACAATCTAATAACAACAAAACTTTTCTGACCAACAAGACCCTCATTTCATTTCAGTATAGATAAAAATAAATTATACTTTTGATAATTGACCCTAGTCTTAAACACCAAATCAGCGTGAACTTTATTTTCCGTGAAGTATTATTTTAGACTTTAAATATTCATTTTGATTTGATTTCAATCAAACGGTACGAATGAATGAATAAGAATCCGACTTCGAACTTTATAAAATTGTAACAAAAAGGAACAATGTTATGAGGTCGTTAAGTAAATTAGACTTTTCGTTCCATGATAGCTTCTTTTTTCATAATCATTTAATTTTCAATTAATTCGACATCAACTCAATTGCTATTATACAATAAAATATATATCGAATTACCACGAATAATAACAAAAGTATAACAAAACTTGCCAACTTCAATCAGAAGAGAAGAAAAAACAGAAATGCAAAGCACAGTTACTTACCACATAACAGTTATTTTTGCTATATAAAATAAGTGAATTCGAAAAATTCTGTATTTTCGAGAAATAAATTTAGATATTAACATAAATATAATGTGAACGAATATAATTGTGATGATAATAAGAGACAAAAACTGTGCTTTCAATTGCTGCTAATAATGATAACAATAACATATAAAATAACTGTGGAAAGATTAGTAATTAATTATCAATATCTATTTAGCAGGAAAAAGCTCCTTAGTTAAAAGATTTATTTTAATGCGAATGAGAATTCATTGAATCATTCAATTTTTAACAAGAAGGATTCAAATTTTAAATAGAACTATTTCAAAACTTCGCGTTGATTTAAAATATGGCAATAGTTTTCTACTGCACCTACTTTTCTAGCTCAAATTTAAAAATATGATTATTGAGTCAATCTTTGGGAAAAAGAGCTTCTTCATCTTCCTATTGAACAGGCTCAAAAGCCTATGCTACTTAATCGAACCAGAAGGGTGTTAAGATAATATGGACGAACTTAAGAAGTGAACACTCTATGGCATTATAAGTACCAATTAAATACAAACAAAACAAATAAAACTGATTCCTCCCATGGTTGATACTAGCACGATTTCTAGCAAGTGAAGTGATAAATAAATACGTATATGCATTAGAAAAACAATCATATAAACTGATTCCGATTGTATTTCATAAATTTCAAAAATTTTAAACAGTCTATTCTCAAAACAAGGCTTTATTTCAATCAAATTAACTTCGTATTAGTGGAGTGGAAAATCAATCAAACTGATTAATTTGAAGTAGAAAATCTTTCGCTGCTTCTTTAAACTTCCTATTGAGTGCGAATTTATATTTTTCGCATTCATAATTGATTATCAAAACTTTCAAAAATAGTTCCATACATACAAAAAGACCAGCGGTAAAAATTATTCTGACATTCAAAATTTCGTGTAAATTTGATGACAAGTTAGAGTAAGCGTAATTCTCAAAAACCTTCCTATTTCACCATTCATCTGCCCAAACAATCATACAAATGAAAATTGGCGATTAATTTAGTCCTGATATGACACAATTTTACTGACTTATCATTTAGTTTACAATCAGCTCTCATACATGATCTAAATTTTTTTACATGTGACATTGAAAAAAGCATCTCTTCTACAGTAAATTGTTGTTATCATTTATTTCATTATTTTGTTAGATATATTATCAACTGTCTTTAACAATAAAAGGTCAAATATTGTGCTATTCTCAATTCACAAATCAGTTGATAATGTAGTTCTTCAGTATGTAACAAGAAAGTAATAATAAAGAACAATGTAAAATGAAAAGATTAGTGCCATTAGTTTGCAAAGTAATGCAGCTGTGATTACTTCTAATTAACACAGTACTGAACTCCTACCCGATATTTTGAATAAGTCATAAAAAAAGATTGGATAGCCATCTGTTTCACCTACTTTTTAGTTCTTAATTCATTTTTAGTTCTTGAATCATTTTTTTAAGAAATATTCATGCCCAAAATACAGTTATGAGAACGTGCATTTAAAGAATTGTAAGATACAGGTGAAACTGGATTCAGTAACAAACGGTATAGATATGGGCAAAATTGGATTCGGTAAAATATGCTCCCAGGAAAATTGATAAAATTAGCATAACTCGAGTATATGCATAGAAAATGAATAATCTTACCCACAAATATGCCATCATTATCATCAATCTATAACGTGATTTTCACAAAAATTTACAAAAATTTAAGTTTGGAAAAAAGAAGAAATTAAAAATTCTGCGAACTGACCAAAAGAAGTTGAAGAACAGTTTTGAAGTAAAATTTGTCCACAAGGTCTAGATAAAAAATTATGTAGGACATCTGTTGGACGCAAGTTGTTAGGAATTTTTAAACAGAAAAGCTTAAAAACAAAATGAGCAACAAATCTAGACATATGTTTGAGAAAACTTGAAGGAAATATATTTGCACAACAGTTGTCGAATTGTGCAATGCTAACGATTGAAAAAAAAGGAAAACACGAAGAAGAAGAAGAAGAAGAAGTAAAATTATTTGGGAAAATAATAGTCCAAAACTAATAAAATTCTAATCAAAAATATTGTTCTGTCTAATTCCCCAGCAAGAAAATTTACTGGAAAAATAAAGATTTTCAAGTACGACATAAAGCAGTAAGTGACTAGAAAAAATTAGAAGTATCTGAATTCTCCTCGCTTGCCTTGTCTTTGTTTGATGTATTCCGGTGCATCGTCACTCATAATACCCGGACGAGGACTTAGTGATAAAGACGCTCCACGATGCGATATTGCATTTCCCTGCGATGACATCCGATCCTGTAAATATACGATTAAATGTCTGAATTTTGACTCTACAAAAAATAAGCTATAATAATATTTAGCAAATTTTAGAAAATACGAAATATTATGGAGGAAAACACACTGCGCACATGTATCTATTGAACGAAACACCTGCCATGTGAAGAGTTGGGTCCTGAAGCGGTAATGACTGAGGAGAACTACGATCCACGCTTACAACAGATAATATTGTATGTGGGACATAACCAACACGGTGATGAACATTTGTGCATTCCCACCAATTTTTATTGTCGTTTAAGACCTGTAACCATATTTCTATTTAGCAATTCCAGAAACTTTTGCATTAAATAAGCAGCAAATCTAAAAATCTGATCTCCAACACTTAATAATGCGAATTTTTAAACTCACCTCAAGAAATTCACCCTGACTGACAGTTAATTCCTTCGGATTTTGTGCAACCCGAGTATGTGTAACTTGTACGAGTTTGGCATGACGAGTTATAATATCGTCTAGAAAAGCTCGTTGCCGTGGACTCTGATCTTGCAAAACCGGTCCAAATGACGGAGTTATATGCTGCTGTTCACTATCGTTAAACTGAGACTGATAAAGCGGACGTCGAGACATAGCTGGTGATGGCTGACGTGATGTACTGCAATTCTTCTAATAACTGAGTTATCATATTTATTACAAAGACAACGGTCACAGTGATGAAGGTATAATAAAAGTTGTATTGATGAATAAATGGATAATAAATGAAGAAATATATAATTTGAAACAACTTTACTCATTTTGTCTTGTCGTGTAATTGCTACCCACTGATCTTTGTTCTGCTTCTTGTGCCATCATTTCTTTTTCAGCTGCCAAGCGCTGTTTTTCCTGTCTAGAAAACAGCAGATTCAATTTGCTGAGATATCTTTAATGTTTTCTATGAGCGCAAAAGAATAACTCTTACAGATACTACCGTCCAGCAAACACTGTACAGTAGTGATTCATCTCACAATTCTCTTATAAACGACAAATGTATATACCAGTACTGCTTTTCTATATCTATCATCTATCCTTTTATCATATTTTTACTAGACGTTGCTTATAACATACAGGATTCTGCGTTCATCTTCAATAAGTCGCCGTTCACGTTCCGCGATTTTTTCTCTTTCAGAATCCAGACGATCTTTTTCCAAAGACATATGATCCAAATCCATATTTAACTAAAGACAGAGACATATAAGAAAAGACTGACACATTCAATAAAAGAAAAAAACATTTTCCGCACTCCCATTCATAAGGAACAGCTAGCTAGGTAATATATGCAACATCAGTACATTAGTCTCTCTACAAGCATTTCAACAATGGTATTATCATCAGCTTAGAACAAATGCTACTGTTATCATTCACTATATCAGAGAACAATAACTCCATAAAAATTGGCTAAGTTTGCTAACATGGTCTTCATCACAATTATTATGCACAATCATAAAATCTGAATAGAATTTCTATACATTATCGACAGAATGATCCCTGATAGGTGGCCGATGAGTGTAGGAATTTTGGGTAGGTGGTGGTGGTGCACTCACACCACGATGAATCGGTTGTGGCATTGGCTGATATCGCGGTGGAATTTGTGGACCACCATAATTATCTGGATAACCATATGGTGCAAAACCATCCAGAAATATAGGTCTATAAGGTTTAGGCAATGGTCCAATCCAATCTTCTCTGCAATTCACATTAAAAAATATAGTTTTCCATTAAACCATTTATTTCCTATTCAATATGCTAAAAATTACCCCAAGTTCTACAAAACTGAATTTCCTCAAATGTACAATAAATCGTTATGTATGGTTTACACCTGTAAGATGAAGCAGAAATCATTTAAAAAAGTAAAAGAAACAGACGGTGCTATTCTCCATGCTTCTCCCATAGCCATCCACACATCAGATTCTCTGCTTGTTAAACAATTCTGTAATAGTTCACGAGTTTCTCGTGAAAGTAACGGAGAGACAACCTGGAAAAACAGCGATTACTTCCGTGATTTTTGTTTAAAATTTCCTTAGTTTTAATCTCACTAATAAAGTAAGAATTTTTAAGATTACATTCCGACATGGCTGATATTTCATATATGTAACAAAATGTTAGTTTTTACTTTCTTCTTTTTCTTCATCATCATTCTTTTACTAGTTCAATAAGACAGAGCCTTCAAAATCTCCGTCATGAATATTAAATGTCCGAAAATCGTAAATTATACCTGAGGAGCGACATTTCTGCCCAGACCCCAACGACATGCGTCAAGTATGATTGTGAGCGGAGTGAATAGGAAATGCAATAATTCTGGTGCATTCGGTTCATGAATGTGATTTTTGAGCTTGGCCTGTTAAAAAATGCATTTTTTTGAAGACATTTTGATATTAGCAATCCGATAAGGAAAAATAGGAAAATTTTAACCTATACCTAAGATCATTATTGCAAGGCTCCTTCGTCAACCAAAATACTTGTTTCGAAGTAGTTAATAAATAAAAAAACAGTCTAATCATCAAAACAATAAAAATATCTCAACTTACCAATAAATTGAATGACAATTTGAATTTTTGCAAAATGTCAATAAATTCAAATTCTGCGGGAAGTTGTGCACGCATTTGTAAAATACCGCTTTGTGGGTCAATAGAAGTACGTGAGTTCTGCTTACGATGGGAACGCTGTCGATGTGTTTGAGCCTCAAGTTCACGCTGAGCAATAGCAGCCGATTGTATACGGGCAACAAATCGCTCTATATCGTCGAAACATCGATTTAATGTATTCTAAATCGAATAATTATACAATATTTGAAGTACTATGAAATTAAACTGGAAATTTTGGTCAAAATTTTGTGAATTTGAGCAAATTTCACAGATTCAGATATGATGCACGATAATCAATCCTGCACGAGTGATAAGATAACCTAGCACAAGAAGCTAATGTTTGGTAATTGAAAGAAAAAAATTAAGGAAATCTGTTTTCAATTTTTGAGGAAAGTAATGATCAATAATAAGCAAGACGAGTTACTCTCATTATAAATCTGCTCAGAAAAATGACTTTTAAGCTATGTTGCTTATGAAAAATACTAATCCTTACCACATCCCTTTCAAATGATTCACTGCTGTCAGAACTAGCGGAAGTGTCATCACGATAACCTCGAGCAGGTGGCCCTGCAAAAGAATAACTCAGCATAAATAGACCTCACCAATATTTATCATTGTCAAATTTTAATACATAGTGCTACATCTAAAAGCTATAACAAAAGCCTCACTCTATAGCTTATTTATATGTGTAAAACATGGCAGATTTTCAAATTAAATTTATTTAATTAATTATTTAATTTAAGCATTAGGTGATGGAGAAAAACGTACCCATTACGAATTGCGGTTGATACCCAATCATGAAGCCCGTATCACGTCGTCCTGTCCTTACTTTCTTGTAATGTCCCGATAGAAATGCTTTTATGTCATCCACAACATCATTTGCCGAGATACGATTACACTATAAAAACGTTTTTCGTATTACGTGGTTTACTTCACTCGTAAAGATTATAAGGAATCCCTGCGCTCTCCCTATACTTTCAGCATTTTACCATCTTAATAGTAATTTCATTATTTCATGGAATGTATTACTACTTTATTGTGAAAAAGTTGTCCTAAAACATATTTAACTACAAATTAAAATGAGAATGAGTATTATAAGATATGCGCACTATAAGTACACTAACACCTAAATTGTTTCCCTTCAGAAAATTTGAAAAATTCCCAAAAAATTAAAAACTTTGCAAAGAATGAACGCACCTGGAAAATATGCATTTCGGTGGGATTCAAGCTTCTGCCACGTTTTTTATCTTCCTTTACAACAAATAATAAAATATTATTGTACACATCGCGAGGATTTGTAGACAAATGCGCAGTTGGATTTGTTACCAGTTCCATTGGAAACTGTTCTACAAGATCCTAAAATAAAAACTATGGAATGGTTTAGTTTAATTTCAACTAAAATAATAGTACATCTCAGCTTTTTTAAAGCCATTTAATACACATTAGGTTCTTCCAAAAATTTTTCCAGAAAATTTAATAGTACATATTTTGAGACATTATGATATTATGAATACTCATTCTTAATTAATGTTTTCTGGAAGTTACTATTCAAATGCCTAACGATACACGTTAAGCTTTATCCAAAAATTCTCAAATTTTCCAGTAACGTTATCTGGATCATGGAAACATTCGATTTTTGATTTTTTTTGAAGACTGACTGCGCGATCGCTTTTATATTCTTCAACCTTTTCATTCTAATTATCATTACAATAATTATTTTTGTAACTGCATATAGTTTTTCACAAATTATTCGACAGAAATTGTAACTTCGATCCTAGGAAGAGCCCCTTCTACAAACGACCTTTTTATTGCTTGATGTAACAATTCAATTTCCAGTTGTTGTTTAGCATTACGATAACTCATTGTGATTTCCTTAAGTTAGAAATTCGAAATATTACATGCAAGTTTTATAGATTTAATTATTTTGTTACCAAGATTTTATACAAAAAGCAAAAAATATGCATGCAAAACGATAACTTTTCCAATATATGCAGTACGGCGAAAAGTTTTCAACTTTTAATGAAAAACTGGAATGAAAATACTATAAGGTAAAAAAGAAAAGTAAAATGTTTCGCAAAGGCTTGGATTATGCAAAAGCGTCGAAGATGCTGGAAAAGAATTTTGCTCGAGAAAGAGAGCTCCGTAAACTTTTGTAACTTATCAATACAAGGTTGGAAAGTTTTTCACCTTGTAAGCTGAAACTGAAGATATATAGCCTCAAATTTTTTACTTTGTTTTATAAGTTCACAATGTGCAGCTTTCACTATACCAAAATTCTCTCTCCATTTCTCAGTGTAAAAAAGATCTGCACTTCAATGTGTACATTACCATCAGCCCCTGATTCTTCTTTTCTCTCTGAACTGAGTGGAAGAAGCAATAAGATTAAATAAGTTAAATGTTTTGGAAGTTTAGGAATACAGTATAATTAGTTACTCAAATCAATAACTGTTAAATAAAGTTAAAGTAAAATGAAAAATCTAAGTTACAAAAACTTGAACAAAGTAATAAATCGTTTGTAAATTTAGTGAAATACATTTATTATTGTTACAAAACTGTAGTGTTGCGATTTCACTGTGATGACCGACAAACCTCTCTTCCTTCCTTTTGTTTCCTTTACGTTGTAAAAAATAGCATAAATTTCGAAAATTAAGCACCAAAGTAAAAAGTAAAGTAATCCTTACTCCATTTTCGTCTTCAACCGAAACAACATTGGGTCGTAATCTGAGTACCATTGGTTGTGCCCATATCGCACTACTGTTTTCCAATTGCTTCAATTTTCTGACTCCATCTTCTGCATATTGCAAACCGAATTCTCGACCAACAGCAAACGTTGCCAAATGTTCCACCCAGTATGATGGTGTATCATTCTCCACAGCGCTAGGATGACGACTGCTACCTATATTTCCAGTAAAATTTGAATATTATACGCAGCAGGTGATAAGTGAAAATTTAATTTTGAAATTAACTTACCATGAAAGCCCATCGTTGAATTTTCGATTATTCCATTGTATTGTTGCGATGGGATATTATTATACGGCAGCACTGTCGGCGACGGAGCATTCGAAGATAACGAGCCTCCACCTCGTGAATAGTAATATGAACCGGATGCTGATGGATGCCGTGAGCTGGACGGATAGCCACTGCAAACAGAGCAACAGAGCAACTATGCATAGCATAGAATTAAAATTCCAAACTTCATTCTAAATTACGAAAACCTTGTGAAAAAATATTAATTATAAAATAATTACCCCATGCCGCTTTTAGAGCAAAAAATTCTTTGATAATTTCTTGCTTAGGTTTAGAAATATTTATTGGAACTGTCCGATAACACCAATATCAAATTAATAAAAAATGTTGGCCTACCTCAATATCATGCATTTTCCATCCGGAAAATGAGCCTTTTGTGGCTAAGAAATCTGTTTTATACTGCGCACTTTTCTTACTAAAATTATTTCCCTTGCCTCTCTGTTTTTGTCACAGTGCCATATTTCAGAGCATAAAAATACAATTCTTGTAGGAAAAGTGCAAAGCATAAAACAGATGATTAAATACCATAGAAATCTTATGAATCAATAAGCATTTGTTTTTTTTTCTTGAAAAACAAATGCTTATTGATTCATAAGATTACTTTATTATAGGGAAAGTATGTCTCTGCTCTTTTTTTAAAAGTATTTCTTCTCTTCTATTTAAAAGGTTGAAAATTTTTTGACATAATTCTTAAATGATCAAAAAAGCATGTACTATAAAGACGATTAATATAATATAGCTATTTCAAATCCCCAGTAAGCTAAAGTTGTCTGAGGAATGCTTTATCTGAAATAGTTCTTTTGACAGAAACGTTGTTAACACTGGGTTTTTCTCTTGACTCATTATGAAAAAATCCGCCTATATTTTATTAAGAATTGATACAATTAATGTAATAATCCTATTAATAGCTTTATTTTGAATAAACAATTAACAGAAAATCTGTGACATGTGGAAAAAAAAACACTTAATAAGCGTAATTCACGCTTTCCTATAGGATGAAATGAAAGATAATACAGAGCAGAAGTTGTATTAACAAGTAGTTACCAATAGGTAATGCTCTCATCTTCGCACTCACGTCAAAAAAAACTAAATCACGCTGTGCTTCAGCATTGGTACCATTGCACCAGTTCGCAAAAGTAATGTATCGAAGAAAACACGCATTGTGTGAATGCACGGTGGACAAGAACGCTATCGAAACTTTTTTTTTTGAAGCAATTAAAACTTTTCCAAGTAGCAGAATTATGTTAATAATTAACTAAATGAATAAATGTCAATAAAAATTAGCAATTAGATATACAAATATGTGCGTTCATAAATGCCAACATTTATGTAGCCATGATACCTGAATAATTCAAGAATAAGAGGACTAGTTTGTACAGGTTAAAAGAGAGGATTGAAAACTTTTTCGGATGAGTCGACGAGCACTATAGAATTAGGAATTTTAAGGAAAAAAAGTAGTCTAACTGTATGAATCATAAAATATATAATCGATACTATTTGAAATTGTAAGGAGTGACAAATGTCAATTTGCTAATTTGGAATTGAGTTATTTTTTTTAATTTAATAAACTAGAAATTTTTTAACTCAAATTTCCTGGTAAAGAATAGATTTCATTAATATTTAGTGATTGAATGGACGGTCTGGCTCCATAAGAATGTTTATATCTTAGGGTACAATATTACTAATCATTACCCATGTAATTTCAGCAATAAACTTTTGGAAACTGTAACGTACTTGGAAAGTTCGAATGGTATGGGTTGATGGCGCCTGGCCGCAGGCAGCCCTGATATCGCTTTACGCGTTTTTGACGACAGGATTGACTTTTACTGAGTAAGCGACTGCGTCAACATTGAACCTAAATACATCGCAAATTAAGAAAAACCTTTGAAAACAATATAATATCACGATGGATACAAATAGCGTTTATCAATTACTTTACTGCATCAAATAAGATATTATTATAACAAACAGCTCTTCTAAAAATGATAAGAAAAAGGAATCCGGTGTCGAAAAACTCGAAATTATAAAAATTATACGACATAATTATATAATTAAATTAGAAGATCATTAAACTAATAAGTTCATTCACAGGAAATTTTCTTAATAATTCATCACTTGAATGTTTCCTTTAATTATCATATTCTTATAGCTAATTTGCATTTCAATGCTTATTTCAACAATTTATTTTTGTTTCAAATAACTAACCAAAACGTATATTATCAATTCTATATCCACTTCTATGTTTTTCAGCCCTCAGCAAAAACCGTTCCTTTTCATAGTTTTTATATCCAATTCAATCACACTATCATTGTAAATCTCATCCTTACAAATTTTTATGCTATAAAAGATCATAGCACTGATGGCGAAGATCAAATCCACAGATCCACAGTCACAGTAACAAAACTCTTCTCTCAGCTTTCCACTATTCCTTATAAATAAAATGTTATTCCAATTTTCCTGCGCTACAACCGTACGAATGACTTCTAGATTTCGATTTCAAGAAAGAGTCTAAACTATTCTTTCCAATTTAACAAATCAAAAATTTATCAAATTCCATGTGAGAGAGAATCATTTAGCGATTTCAGAAGAAAATCCTCTCCACCAAAATCAACCTTCACAAAGATCTATTGTGCCGTACCCTACGTTATCAATCAAACTCAAAAATCCACAACACCTGGAAATCATTATCTAATTTACATGATAATGTTGTATTCGGTTAATAATCATCAATAGCTGAGCACATAAGTATTATGAACTATCTGCCGCAGTGCTCTATTTTTTGATAATTGAAAAGCTGTTTCTCTGTCTTAGAAAATTTCTTCAAACTTTTACAATAAGAAGAAAATGATGCATGTGCTAATGATTATGATTGTAAATGTTTAATCAATAATACTGTATGTAATTAATGATGACAAATCATTCGTTTAATGGAATTAAACAAATGGTAAAAATGGAGAAGTTGTAATGTCATTTCAGTAAAGATTGTTTTATTTTCAATTTTATATTTATCTACTCAAGATTTAAAAAATTTCCCTTATCACAGTTACAAAATGAGACATTTATCAAAAGACTGTTAATGTGACACCAATAAAATTTGAATTTTTGAAAATTTTACTCATTTTAATTATTTTTATACATTAAAAACTTAAAAAAAAATCTTCACAAGTATTTACAATCATAGATGCTAAATAATTAGAAAACCTGAATTTTATCCACCGTAAATAGTCCTTCTATTGTATATGGTATTTTCCATATCACTGCTGTTTTTAACTATACTTGGAAGAAATTTTAATGTTTATTAGTATAATTGGTAATCGACTTTAAGGCTAGTTTTTTCAAAAAATTAATTGGAATGATTTCGTTATTTAAGTAGTTCAAATATCGCAATAATTTCAATATTTTTGAGCATAAAACATATTCTTATCATTGAAAGACATTAACAATGATGTAATAAATATAAAAAGGAATCACTAAAGCTCACCTCATCGTCCAATATATTTATAATGCTTAGAGATTTTCCTATACAGTAAGGGCATATCAGTAATCTCAAAACTATTATCAGATTACACGAATTTTGACAAGTTTCCTTATAAAATTTAGAAATTACATCGAGAAATTTAGGCCAACCGAGAAAATAATGATGACCGATCTGTGATGCATGAATGAAAAGCTATATCTATTGTATGGTAGTACCGCGACATATATGACCCGTGCAAACATCAAAACAAAATTCATGGAAATTGGAGGCGGAAAGGTTAACAGAAAAAATGAGGGATGGAATCGTATTAAATATGATAATTAAAATGAAATTTTGGAGGACAGGGAAAAAGGAAGAAGGAGAAAAGGAGAATGGCGTACAATTCTATTAATATTGTTGACAAAGGGAACAGATTTTCCAGATATATTATAGACAGAATAGCTTAAGGAAAGGCCGATGAAATAATCTGTTTTAATTTTTTGAAATTCTCGCAGCTTCCAGAAATTAAATATCCAAAAAAAATATAAATATTTTGTCAAAAATAAAGACATTCGTTAGTCATGGTGGATATACAAATTAACGATAAGACTTTTTTGTTCCTATCAGTATCGAGAAAGAAATTGCAAATTTTAAGCACGGATCTTCAAGTTTTTATAAAATCAGAAAAGACATTAATAAATGCTTACCAAAATACCTAACATTAAAAGCAATTATTGAAGTTTATCTTACCGTTCCGATGTTGACGGTTGCTTGATAGTAGGATATCATGAAAATATTTCTTTAGCTTGTAAAAATTGAATTATTTATACCATATTCAAAAATATTTAGCATGCAGTTTATATCATGAGACATTCTTATTGCTACAAATATAACATACATTTAAGGTAGCAAAAACAAATCATTCGTAAAATTAAATTACATTTTTGAAAATTATTTCGCTCATATTTTTATTTTGTCGTGAGAAGAGAATATTTTAGGTAATTGGGTGGAATGGAAACTCAACAGCATGAAGAAAACGTCGAGAAAAGAAACTCAAAAACCTGAAGACTTTTTCAATTAAAAAAAAATTAATTTGCTACAAATCATTTAAAAACCTTCCAAGACACTCTAAGATTAACTCTCCTGTTGAGCATTTCTTCGAAATAATTGTGGCATATTTAACCAACACTCTGTCTCACGAAATATTCAAAGGTAAATGAATTGACTGCTAAAATTTATTTTCGAAGCTAGTTAGTACTCTCACCTCCAAACTAATTGAATTTTGAGTTTTTAATGGTACTAATTAACTCAGATTCGACCAAAAGCATGAAGTAAAACTAGTAATAACAGAACCGGATAATGCATGAGTACTAAGTTAAACTTCAAAACATCCAAGAGTTTACTGCCTAATGCTGCTCAGTTGAAGCCAAATGATTACAATCATCATGGAATAACATTAAGTATGAATGACTTCGCACTGTAGTTTTGAGTAGGAATGCTGAACAGAGGCATATAAAGGAAAGATATATGCTCAAGGATATAAGCCATTTTTTTTAAACATATTTTTTATAGAAAGCGAGAATGGGGGCCTGGCGAGTATTTGACAAGATTTGTCTAATGATGATTCCCCCAGAGTTTTCTATTGCAATTAGCATGGTTGTCATCATCACGAGTAGTGCTTTTTCATCTCCCACTTCAGTGAAATGAGCACTACAAGGAGGGTGGCACCGAACAACTTCTAAAAGCATTATTTTATAATAATTCGTTGTCAGCAGTATTATGCTCTCGCTCGATCAGAAATGAATGTAGTTTGAAGATGTAGTGCTCTCTTCACATTCTGCGCAATATAGTGCTTGTTCTTGGAGATAATTTTCTTCATATATTTGAAATGATAGATTCTTCTTCCGATAAACTTTAGACCAGCTGACCTCTTATATTTTTGCATTATGTATCATAAGTATTCATCTTTTATACAGCTGCTTAACCTAAAAAAGATTAAAATTTGTGTTGATTTTACTATATAATGAATAATTTTGCTTGATTTTTAACATAAGCTCCAGCGTTATTATCCATAAAAGCCGCCGAAAAATGTAAATTCGTGAAAAGAGGCAGAAATGAACCTTTCTTCAGTTTTTGTACTACATAAGCAGAAACTGATAAAGTTTAAAATACATTTACAGTAGATCATTGATTGAAGGTCGGATACGAAAACACTCAATGAAATATGAGTGAACTGAAGGAGATCAAAATTTGAAGAACCTCCGACTTCATTTACAACAGGTTTATGTAAAACTTGTAAATTTATATTGATTTTGATGAAAATTCTACAAAAATTACAGGAAAAAGGAAATTAAAAAAATAAGGGTAAAATGAATGCTTGGAGAGTGGAAGTGAGAGGGAAAATTATGTGAAAGAAGGAACGAAAGGTAAGGAAAGGACCAAGAAAGATTGCACTCCACGTTTTGTGGCACCAAAACTTATCCTAACAAAGTTTTTAACCTGCGCAGATCTAAACAGAAGGGGATGAAGTGAGAGAAGAAAGGAAACAGAAGAGAGAGAGAGATAGAAGAAAGAGGAAGATGAAGGGATTTTGAGAAGATGGAAGAAATTCAATTTCCTGGTTACAAGAGGAGAACGTTGGAAAAATATTATGACTGTGTCTGTTGTACCGTCTTTGAAGAGGAATAAGAGGAATAATATTGAGAAGTAAGGTATAACTACTTGAAATGAGATGGAAATATCGAGAATGAGGAAGATCCACGTATCTCGATCACTTCATTCCATTCCATCGCTTTAAACTGCAGCCTTCCGAACTGTGCGTGTGACACATTTCGTGAACTGGAACACTGCAATTCATCGTTTTGTTGGTTTCTGCAAGTGAGGCAGGGAAAAGTAGGATGAATTAATGAACGAGATGAAAAGTAAAGTGAGAGAAAGCCGCCGCAACGGTTACGTTGATTGTTGTTGAGGACGACATTCCATCGCCTTTCCTCTCCCTTTTTTCTCCTGTCCCAGCAGCGCAGCGCCACACATTCGTTCATTTTCATACGTCCTGTCATCTCATTGGATACTTCACCTCTTCCGACTGCTTCACATATTTTTCTTGCTTGGATATGCCACATCAGGTATTTTTTCTCCACGTACCTCATTCCTGTTTCTGCAGGGCCAGAGTAACCGGATACTACTATTCTACCATTGCCAGTCCCTCTCTCTCACCCTCAATCATTCAGACAGCATTGATGGAATTTCAGAATAAAAATTGATGAAATCGAATGTAATCTGATAATCCTTCATTATAGTATCATAAACCAATTTACATAATAATTTATAATATTAATTAATAATAACGTTAATTAACGACAGTAATATTAATTAGTATTAATTACAGTAATAATAATAATAAAATAATACTCAAACATTACATAGCTTTGCTGTCCTACTTTTAACATCATATTGTTGGCGCAATTGATTTCATTCTACCCATTTTCAGTAAAAAAAAAACAGCAGTACTTACATCTTGTACACTATGCCATACGTGAGAAACGAAAAAACTTCACAAACGCATTCTGATAGCAAAACACAGTAAGATAATGCCGCTGATTTTAATTGATGAATAACAAAAAGACTTGTCAAATATGAGAAATTTTCAAATATTCCAATTCTTTTGTTTATGGGATAAAAAGTAATAGGGGATACAATGAGCACGCGCTGAATCAACAATGGTTTCAACAGTTACATTAAAACAAAATTATTTACAAATTTTTTTTGAAATTTTTAAATAAATGAAAATTGATTACACCGAATGCTTCTTCCAAATTTCGGAATATGATACACAATTGAACTTATTTACAAACCTTTTAACAATCATGTTACTCCTTACAACACCATTTTACTCTGCCTTACAAACTATCTGTTCTTCCTTGAATTAACTATTCCAAAATCTTAATTCTTTTGTAAGTCATGAGTACATTTTATTTAGCTTGTGAAGAGTTTATGAATATCTAAAAAAAGATCTCAATTGAACTTGAAACATTTCATAATTAAAATACAAAAGCCATTTTCGATAACGATTGAATCAGTAAATGGGAGATGGATGATTAACAACTAAGGAAATATTTGACAGGAAGCACTCCAATTCTTCGCTCAACCAATTAAAATAGGTGTCCGAATTGTGCACCACCACATCACCTACACGGCAATGCAACTCACATATCTTCTTCATCCATCTATACATACCAACCATGCCACAGTAATGTACATCTATATATATATATATATATATATATTAATGAAATTTGCTGTTCAAAATTGTGATCGATTGTCAGATAAATGTATAAATGTGATTATATTATATATTTATATTACTTTAATATACATTTTTCGCTTTATATTCTTCATCTAATGATTTATTACTTGTTGTTTATCTTATTTTATATTCATTTTACAATAAAGAAATGATGTTGGAGGAATGATTTTTTATCAACAAAGAACAAAAAAACAAGGATCTTAATTGTTACCCTCTATTCTTTTAACACAACAATTATTTCTAGACTTGTTATGTGTGAAAGAAAGTAGACTGCATACAACAATCCGTGATAATTATATTAATTCCCCGAGAACTTCACAAATTGAACATCCACTAGAAAAGGTCATGGTCTACATCAGAGTCTCCTGAATCCCGGTCGTCAAAAAATTATATTCCGTTTGGGAAATCGGTGTGACGCATCAGAAGGCGCAATGTTTCAAATGATCAGAATAATCTGATTATTTTCCATGAAAATCTCACTTACACGCCAAACAATCACAGCTTTAAAAGTTGAACAATTAAATCATAAAATATTATCACATCTGTAACAAATTCTTATTAAAAGTTTGCCAACCAATCACCACATCAATTATCTCGATAATTTCCTGGAAAGTGCCTTCCAAGGATTCGTTGAGGAATAAACTATGCATGAAAATTTTTACTGGCGATATACATGTTTTAAGTTGTTAAATCAACCAACAATGGGTATGATTATATTGTGAACAATAAGGAAAACAATCCAGATGACAATATTTAGATGCAGTATTGATGTCATCGTCGTTGCTGATGATAACACTTGTAGTAGTGATACTAATGATAACGGTGCCAGCAACTCTGAACTCTGAAGAATAGAAATAATTTTTTAAGATTAAACTAGCTTGGTCCTTTAAATTTGCTTTTCTTAGACATAAACACTCGACAGGAAAGCACTACTTTGATCACAACGTAAATAGCAAATAAGTAGAGGAATGCTAATTAACAACTTATTTTCCAAAAAAGATTGCGAAAACAAACGCAATTTCTGATCACTCTATTATATAAAATTCATTTGTGTCAGTTAAATTTCACGCAATCTTCAAGAAAATCTGAGTTAGAAAAATTTTTTTGTTTCCCGGCGTTTCAAGCAATAAAATAGTTGTGTCATATGGTTCCAAGAAAATTAAACTAATGATAGAGAGCAGAACATTCGAACTAACAACATCGAGAAAACTCCCATTTGTAACCAAGGAAATGTTTCACAACAAATCACCTAAAAGTTCAAGGTAAAATGTCAACGGCAATCCAGTGTAGGCCGTAATCTATATGGATGGAATCTCAGCACTGCAATCATCACGAAGAGTTCCAAATTTCATCGGATTTACGATTCATCTTTTAATAGATTGAGGAATATGTTGAGGACTGTTTATAATTCAATACAATATATTTGCAGATTCAATCAATTTAAAATTAACTAATTAGTTGGGAAGTAAATGTACTCAAGCACTGATAAACATTGTTGATATGACAAATATTAATTGATTTTAAATGATTGAAGGAATAAACCAATAACTATCGTATTGATCACTAAATTAAGTGAACTAAAAGTTTTATTCCATAAGCAGTCCCAAACAGTTTAATTCTATAGAAAATGATATGGTTCTGAGTAAGTGAACTTTGACTATTATGGCGGGTAATGGATAAGTTAAATAGTTTAATGATCAGCAAGTCGATGTCACATTGTAAAGAAATTGGATCATTTTTAAGCAAAAGAGATGCAAAAATTCTCATTCGTGAAGAGAAATGTCTCTATTACTCCATTTGTAACAGTCACAAAACGAGGACGGTCACTGAAAAATAATACTAAGGCTAGAATGTCCCCCATTTCTGCACATAACATACTATCTCGCACACACGCATTCACGTATGCCGTATTCCGGTCCTCGCACACATCTCTTCATACATGATTCACAGATACGCACAAACGGATACGACGTACAGAATGCTCCAAAAGAAGGTGATCGAACCGTTCAAATGAGATCACTGTCATCTAAATGCACAAAACAATCGCTATGAATTCTTATAATTCTTCTATTCCTCTGATCATTTATCCAATCCTGAACCGGATTATGACATCAATAACGGACATTTAATGGGAATAAGTTATCCTTAAGATATGGCCAGAAGCGGAGTGGTCAAAGTTGATTTGTTATAGTTCGTATAACAGTTTTATTCTTTAACGTAAATAGCCTAAGTAAAAAAGTTCCATTTTATTCGTAGCATATTAATTGAAATCATTTTTTTTGAAATTCCTTATCACAGTTCCGCTTCCTCTTTCGTTTGCTATAATGTTATTTGAAAAATATACAGCAATAGGATAACTTGAATTATCAAAAGAATCATTTTGCGTCCTATGGATCGAAATAAATTATCATTTTTCGGCAAAAATCAATATTGAAAAGTAATCCCTTCAACTATTTTCTAAAATCTGATCAGAAAAATTTCCCCTCTCAAAATCAATGTTTAATATTTAAAGTACGCCAAAACGAATGTTTCAAGTGTGCAATGAAATGAAAGCAGACAGTTTGTACCATTCACAGCAAATAAACACTTCCATTCTATACAATAAGTTGGCGGTAATTAATCCATCAACCTTTGTACATCTTGGATGCTGATTTCTTTTTTCCTTAGAAAGCAATTGAAAGTAAGTGAACTGAGGTAGAGGACGATTCCCCAACGGCTGGCCATTTGCGCACTATCGCACAAAAGCAACAAATGCGCAGAAGAAAGTTACCAGCACACTTGAGTAGTGTAATAATAATAGGTGGCGCCAATGAACAAAACAGCGAAAAGTGTTGGTGTAGGAGGAGAGGTGAAAAGAAGATTTGTGCGGGGTGCGGGGTGCGGGGTGCGGTGGAATGGGAGAGATGCGAAGATGGAAGTGATGACGAAGTGTGCGCGACTCAGGGGGCAGAGGGAGAGGAACATTCAGAAGAACTGGGTCGTCACACACTGCAAACAGCGCACGTCTCCTGCTATCAAATTAATTCTCTCCTGCACGTCCGCATTTCAACATTCGTTTCAAGTTAACAGTCCACACACTTAATGCACGAATTCAAACTGTTATCACGGAACTCTACCTTCTCGTCATGATTACCTTTGGACAGTTGCAACGAACAAGCATTCCGTCCTGTTACCTAGCCTTTTATCATTTGTCATACAATCAGTCCTTTATTAACTTCAATGTAACACATATTGTGCGTAGGTTTACGCTCCTACTTCCCGCACACAATTACTTGATGTTGGCATTCAGCAAGTTGCTGAGATTAAGTATGTCGCGATACAGTTGTAAACTGATAGAACATGTATTGGACAGTATGAATTACAAGCTATATACAGTCAAAAAGAAGGAAGTAGAAATATAAGGAAGTATTGGAAAAAGAGAAATTAAAAGTTTATTCTGGATAAAAGTGCATCATACGCTTTTAAGGATTGATCGTTACTAATAAACGGATATGGTTGATTTACCATAGTTCTTCATACTTTTAAACTTCAATCTGAATGTGTACATTCCGGAATTTCTGTGTGGAAAATGTCACACCAAAAGTGCCAATGCTGTATTTTCTTAATTTTTTTAGCGTATTTAAATTGATTATATGCCAAAGAGAGGAAAATGATATGGGAAAATACGTATGAAAAATAATATGCTGACCATAAAAAGGAAATGATTTGCAATAAAAGAGCAACCAAATTAAAAAATTTCATCTCTGATACTGCAAAAGTGATGCAAGAAATATTTAAATGAGTTAAATTCAAATAAATATATAGGATGTAAGCCTGCTGATGAGCAAAACTATTTCTGGTGCGTTATTTTTCAACGTTTTCCTCAAGAATTTCATTTAAATGATTAATTTAATTAAATATTATGGGTATAAAATATGTTATTAAAAAAAATTTTTTTTTACATCCGTCCCAAACTTATTTTTCATTGCAAAAGACTAATGAAAATCGGCTTCCTCTTTCACAAGTGATCATAAAGACTGTCAGATATGTTTTCCAAATTTCACTGCAATATTGTTAGCAATATTTTTTAACCTATCATAAATAAAGCGAAAAACAACACAGACTAAATAATGTTGAATAAAAACAACGTAAGAAATATTAGTGGAAAAGTATTCCTGCGCGCTGATTTGGATAAAATCAATTTCTACAGAAAATTCGATTATAATAAAATTTCGAGACATCGAATTTTGCTGCCCTTCAATTTTACGTCTTTCAGTTCATTGTTAAACAAAACATGAATTATAAATGATTTTGAGATGTGCTCGTGCTTTCAGTTTCGATATAAGCAGCAGCTGTTCACACTAGTAAGGATAAAAAACAATGAAGAATTCCAGTTTTGTATGGCTATATCAGTGATAACGGTGGTAAAAATACTGCTATTTGAAAACATTACACATTTGTTGCGTGGGTAAAAGTTAATCCTACAGACAGATTGATCAGAGATTTGGAAAATGAGGCTTTGTGAAACAAAGCAAACTTATCCAAAATTTAACTAATTAATGCTAATAAAGTTTTTGCACAAAATGTAGCATAATTTTTTTCATTGCAATGACATAGAATATCATTTCCAACCAGAAATCTTACATGTAGTAAAGGATACAGGTCGTCACAAAGGGATGAACCAAAAAATGGAAGAGAATGCGAGGAAACAAGCAGGAATCGTCATGAGCTACTTCATAATACTAAAAAGTGGTTAATTTTTGATTAAAATGATCTTTGTATATCTTCAACTTTAGCCGCAGTTGATCAATTGCAACATTAAAATCTGTTAAATTATGGGCTTTTTTCTGTTTACGATTTAGTTACACTTTTCCAAAAACTCATCTAATTCCATTTGGACTGTGATTGAAATTTACAAAGAAATACGCTGACATGAAATCATAAGTGAGAAATTTCATTTTAAATAATGAAATGATGTGCTTTTCGCAAACGAAGATCAAACACTGAGTGAAAATATTTAGAAAAAAATCATTTTTGAATCATCTCATGCGTGATAAAAAGTAAATTTGGACTAAAGAAAACAGGTGACTAATGTTTCATTTATTTTTGCACTCTTAAAGATCTTGTGTACCTACATTCGATCCTATCAAAACATGCAAATTTGTTTCCCTTCCCTCCTACTCAATTAAATTCGAACTAACCATGTTTGTTTACTTTGTACGGGATTGAAAAAGTGAAGAGCTTTCAACAGTTTCGATCATTACTTCCCTATGAATCAGCTCTTGGTTCAATCGGTTGATTTCCAAAATCATTCCATTCTTCAGTTAACAATAATAAAATCAGCAATGCATCTTATGGTCTTGTTTCAAAATCTAAAGCCTGAGGTGATATTGATTGCACTCATGTGGGCACAGTAATGAAGCTTGATCCTTCCAGTTACTAAAGCTTCCCAAAACTGTCATCAGCAATCATTAAGTGAAATTAAGAGAGAACACTCTATAATTATGATCCTTAAAATCGATGACAAAAGTAAATGCTCAAGCAGCTAAAGCGTTTTTATCCAATAAAACCGGAAACAATTAGGGTAGTTATTACTTAATATGCTAAACAATATGTAATTTGCTACTATATCTAGAATATGTGACTGTCCTTGGACGCATATATTTCTATACGGTCTTTCAATTTTGTTAATTGTGCCAAATCATAATACTATTAATACTTTTTACAGCTTCTTTCTATATTTTTTAAAATTCAAAGTCAATTCCTGAGAGAAACCGGAACGAAATATTCTGAATGAGAAGCAAATAATTCATCCTGTAGAAAAAAATAACCATTGATGAAGATGGACGCATTGATGAAGGTGGAAGGTCATGTTTCGCAGTTTATTAGAAAAACTTTTTTATCATAATTTTAATCTAAGGTGTTATAATGGAAAACCGGACCTGAAATGTAAACTAACTTTCATCTTTTAGTCTACCGTGCCATAGCATTGTTTGAGATAGGCATCAACAGAGGAAGAAAAACAGCTTAAAACTGCTGCTTTATTGCCCCACTCAAAAGCTTAATCTCTCTACGGAAGTATATCGAAAGCAGCCCAAAGGTAACAAATAACACATTGTTAGTAATCGTCACAACTGCAGATAGTGCATTACCGTGTGTAGACCAGATTATCGAAGATTTCCTGAATACTCTAAACTTTTCCATTTATATCTTTTGATACTTCGGACCTACTATTTTCATTATTGAATATTATCTTCTCAGTTATTCTTGGCCCCTAAAATACTCTATTTATTTACAGGTTTGAAAGAATGAAGAAAGAAGCTCGACTGCTTTCAAATGGACCGTTAGGAGTGAAGATGATTCTAAATGACTGAACAATTATCAACATTATCAAACACAATTCTTTTCTGTATAATCATATCAGAGATGTCAGAGGAATTTTTCAGAGTATTATAGTGATTATGCTGGTAAAATTACTAATAAATTAGATTGGTATTATTGGAAGTAGGAAGAGGATGGACAAAAATAAAGAATAATGAAATAGGCTTTTATAGTAGACATGGAATTCAAATAAAGATGTGATATGGGAAGAGGATTTGAAGGAATTGATTGATGAAATTTAGGAATAGAATGGAATAGAGAAGAGAAAAGTGAAACGAGGATAAGCAGTTAGTTATAGGAACTGCAGTAGAGAAATGCGTTTCGACCGAAGTAAATGTAGAAGTCGGGAAAAGGTATGTCTTCGTTTGACACGGCACGTCAAATGTCACACGACACGGTGATTGTACTCTTCACCCTCATTTCTTCCCTCTACCCACTTGCAGTGAAGGAGGATTGTCATCTCCTTCCTTTCCATACTCCTTCTATAGCTCCAATATTACCGTCATCACCTGCTTCCTGTCCTCTCTCCACATCCTTTCCCTCGCACCTGTCTCCTATTCCTCTCCATAGCTCTCTGTTTCACACCATCACTTTCCATTCTCTTTTTAAAATAACGTTGATACTCAACCACACACTCATTCATTGACCCACCGACCCATCGACCCAGCCACCAAGCGACCAACCGATCGACCGATCGACCGATCGACGGACCAACCGAGCGATCAAGGGACAACGATGCACTGTCGTTGCGCTATCTATTCCTTTCTTCATTGACGAATTTTCCTTGCACCAAAAGTCTTCTAAAGCATTTCAGTGGAATGAAATAACTAAGCAGAATGCTTCTCTTCTCATTGATTACAGCGGATTCCGCAGTAATCTC
The DNA here is from genome assembly GCA_013365365.1 of Cruorifilaria tuberocauda. Taxonomy (NCBI): domain Eukaryota; kingdom Metazoa; phylum Nematoda; class Chromadorea; order Rhabditida; family Onchocercidae; genus Cruorifilaria; species Cruorifilaria tuberocauda. The sequence continues at coordinate 37,177 of JABVXU010000127.1, read as the reverse complement.
GGGAGAAAAATGAATGAAGCACAGTATTCCTTCTCTTCGTAATAGTGATAGCATTAGTTGGTGGAAATAAGGCCGTTAATCTAATAGACGCTTGTTCAAAGACCTGAATTCGTTTTCTTTTTTTAATTTGGAAATTGAATTAAATGCTATTTTGTTTTCTTTTTAAAACTTTCCTTCGCGCCTTTTATTATAATAATCAATTGCATTTATCACAAAGCCTTATTTGCACCGAACAGTGGAGAGTGTAAAATACATTGCATTTCGACTAATCCTGCCGTGAAAGTGGGGTATTTAGATTGGATAGTTTGTTGATTTGGTTGGATTCACGGACAACTTATTTATTTGTTACGAGGTTGTTCCTTAGGTTAATGGGATAATTCCTCATTTGTTGGAATGTTAGTTAAAGAACAAGCCAAGGTATTATTTTATTGATAACGATGGAGATTGCAACAACAATTTGGATAAATTTGAACTGTTCATTGAGTTGAGATTTAAGAAAAAGTCAAAAAGTCGGAAAAAAGTCCAAAGCGCTCATAGAACCCGATCAGAAGGCTTTAAAAAGAGAGAAAAAGGATCCCCCTAATTGGTATCCTGGTCTTTTATAGTGAAATACCAATAGGCGGAGATTTACTAGGATGAGATTGTTTGCAGTTGAAAACCATTAATACATTGTAAAAAGAAGAAATCGGAATATTTGTAAAGAGATGATTTAAGATAATGTCCACAAAATGTTGAGGTCAAATAAGATTTGTGATGAGGTTTACAAAATATTTAGATATGATTTATAGGTATGACCGAAAACTTATTACGAATTACGGAAATTATTAGTTTAACGGTTTGAGGGGAATTATTTTATAATTTAAAAGAATTAAAGTTTTCATGAATCCTTCGGATTTTCCAACAAATTCCGTTAAAATAACTATCGATAGTTGAATGAAAGTGGGAATAAATTTAAAAATCCACTTTAAATAATGATTTTCAATTTCCTACTTAATTTCCATATTATGAAACGAAATTTATTTTAGTTGTTTCAGGCAGAATTTCAGGTTATCACTGTGTTTCGTATTGTGAATTCCTCCGAACTGGTAATAATCGTAAATAACAAACTTTCGACGGAAATCCGGAAAGATCACAATTATTAGGCAATTGAAAACTTTAAAACATGTTGAAAATCAGTTCTAGTCGTGCAAAGCAAATTCAACAGACCTCATATCTCAATATTTATTAAATGATAAGATTGGACTCTGAAGGTTTCGGTTCTTTCCATCCTAATTCAAATTCAGGACCACGAATAGCAAAAAGTCGGAACAAAACAGATGCTGTATGCATATTTTCTGTTTACTATTTTTTATATTTTTCCGTTTTTAATTCATAACCGCGAACATCAGTGGAAGAAAGAAAACGGTAAGTTGATGTTTTCTAGAACATTGCGTGACTGATAGAAGCGGCAACAGTTTTGCTGTTGACAAATTTAATTTTCAAACTGGAAATGAAACATGATGAGAAAAAAAATGCGGTTATGCTGCGATTTGATATTGTTTAATGAATAAATAAGCGTTTTCATATCGCATTCGTTATTATATCTTCATTGATTGAAATTTCTTCAAATTATTAAATTTGGATCTAAAAAACGGTATGCAAACTTCACTTTTTCCAGTCCATGCCTCACTGTTTTTGCAAGTCAAAATTATGCTTAAAAACAGGAGACGATTATTATTGAATTTTCGTGCAGTCAGAAATCGAAGTATACCTTATATTTTTCATCAGAATCATTGATAATGAAAGAAAAAAAAAAGGGATTTCCATGGAAGTTTAGCTCTGACGTAAAATCTCATATGGAATAATAATCTGTTGCGGATATTAAGTAGTCACAACATTCATCACAATTTGTTCGAACTTATTCATCAGATTGTATTGGACAAATTGTATTAATTTTTCATTAGAGTGGCTACTCTAAAGAAATGCAGCAATTTTTCTGTTATTACGTTTGGACATAAGCATTGCGTGCATCATTATTGAATTGTTGTACAGCGTAATCTGTAATTTTGACTAGAATCTTTTGAACATTTTAAACCAACATTTGAAACGTTCCATAAACAGGAAAGCGGATTTAAAATCAAAATTTTAACTATTGAAACTTTTTGTTGGTGAAAATTCAGCTTATATTCACTAAGGAAAATGGTGAATCTAATTCTAAATTTAAAATCCCTCATTCTGGATTCCAAATCCTTCTTGAAATTAACGATGAATGGTATTCCATAACTATGTTATTTAATTTTTTTAGAGTTGATTTTCAAAATCCAAAATTAATTTTATAAATATTCAGGATAGTATTAATCACGATGAGCAAATAGATTTAAACGCACCACATAAACCGTACCACATAAACCATAACCGTACCGAAGTATGATTGAGTTAGCATTTCAAATAAACCAGATGTACTGGAATTTTTCTTATTTGCTCATTGTCGTTAGGATCCACTTGATTATCCAATTTTTCAAATGAAAACAAAGTCTTGTTCTAGCAAAAATAAACAGTTGAAAAATGGCAGGTGAGGAGTGAAATGAATTTTCATGCTTTTGCCTGTGAAGGAAGATATGATAAGCTTAATGGCTTATCACATTTCTATCTACTTGTAGACTTCCATGAAATTTTTTTTTCTTCCACGTAAGTTTTTAGAATTTTTGATTCATCACTTTTCTTCCGTATCTTCAGAAAAGGTTTCGATTTCCTGTTTACCTAACTTCCGCCAAAATTACAGTTAACTGATTACATTTTTCGCTTGTTTGCTCAATTGATTTTTCTGAAAACGTCATATCAGTTGTTTAAATAGTATTCACTAATTTCGAATTCAGATAATGAGATCTCAACCATCATCTTTTTCATTGTTGAGCTGCGAAGATTGCAATTTCACTTTTTTTTGAATTCATAAATACGACGTTGAAACGAAATTCCTGTCAGTCTTGTTTGTTTTTAAATGATCAACTTCAGCCCTGCCATTTAACAAGTCTTTTCTTTTGAAGTTGATCTGTTGCTTGTTGTCTTAACGAATGACATTTTTCACAAAATCAGAAGTAAATATTGTAAAAAGAATTCAGGGTTTTTTATGACAACAAATGGGCAGGTGTTTAAACCTTCTCGTAAATATAAGTAGTAACAAAAAGATGGAGCACAAACTCCAGCTGTTCTAGAGATAATCTTATTTATAACTAATGCTCTCATCTGAGAAATTTCAGTACTGTAATTTTCAAATTTTTATCATGAGCAGATGGAAAAAATGATTTTGCTGTAAATTATGCAAAATTAATGTTAAAGCAAGCAATTTCATGCGTTTTAAGTTCTCCATTGAAAAAAATTGTCACGTTGCAGAACTTTCAAGTTTTTTAATTTTCCGTTGCTATATTTTATTTCTAATATCGACCAAGTTATCACAAACAAATTGAAAGCGGAAAAACACATCGGCTATGATCTGATTTAGAAGGGAGCAGAAGTTTTATATTTAGTTAGCGTTCAAATTCTTATTCTTGTAACAGTTCAAATTTTTCATTGAAATTTCATTTGATACATGTCATCAAGCAAGGGTTTTTTCTTTCTTTGCTCAACCAACTAATGCCAGTTCCTGGTTCAGAAACTGCTAATAAGCTATACATCATTTTAATAAAACTAATAAATTATTTTGATTTTTTTGCAAATGCACTGATAATGCCAATTTATTTCAGAGAGGTTCATAAATTTTTTGCTTAAAACTATGTTTTTTTTTTTTTAATTTTAGGGTTATTATTCATTCAGAAGTTTGAAATAAGTCGATTTTGTTCCCTTTTTTCTCTAAAATTTCAAAACGAAAGGAAAAATGACGTTAGGATTTCATCAATAACTATTAACATTCGAATGATTATCTGATACGGAGCAATATTTGAATAAACATTAAATTGAAAGAATTCGCCTTCTTTGTTCCGTCTTAGCAGTGGTAAGGCTATTTAACAAAGTTGAATTGTTATAATGCCACAATCTAATCCATTTCAATCCAATATATGTGTTTATACATGTCACATATATATACATATATATATATATATATATATATATATATAATGAGCACACATTTTTACTTATAATATTGTTTATTTGGTAGCGTCGAAACTTAATATTTCTTACAAATTTCAAGTTTGAATGAATAAGATTTTTACTCGTGTTTTTGAAAATGTATTTAGCAATGTATTTAATATCTAAATTAAGAAATGTTGAAAATATGCTACTGCTACTTAAATTTTTGCACGATGAAAAGTACCTCCTTGCAATGTGTTTTTAATAATTTCCTTTATGCTAGTACTAAGCTTTAGTTTTCATTTCTTTATTCTTTAGCATACCAAAAAATGTCTCGAATATCCGAAACAAATTTTAATAATTAAAACACCCATTACTCATGCTGATAGATAATCCAAGGCATTAGCAGATGGATGAAGACACCTGAGATTTTTTGTTGAAGTAATTAATTCGTCTTTAAAATGCTAGCACTGTGGAATTTCCCGTGTGGAAATTTATGAAGGCGAGCTTAAGCATTAATGACGCCATAACTTCATGAATTTTTCGAGTACTGCCAACAAAGTCCGATGAAAAAAGCATCGTGAAAAGATTCATTTCAAACGAGCAGTGTGTTTTGTTTCACCGGATACTCTATTTCAGATATTTTTTATCTGTTTAAGACATTATCTTTTTATTCAAAATTAAAAAATTTAATTTACGAGATTTAGTGGCTCGACGCCATGTGCTTTATCGATTTCATTTCGTTTTGTTATTTCACTTAATTTTTAATTCCTCCCATGGAGGAATTAAAAATTATGATCTTAATATTATGATATTATGATGATCTTAATAGAATCAAAGAATCCTTGCCAACTGTTATTGTAATATAAGAACTTATCTTACTGGCGCCGAAAAAAACAATGAATTTCACAAAACCTTTAAAAATTATCAGCATGTCAAATTTACTATGCAGTAAAATTCAGTAAAATGAAAGAACAATTGAGGGAGAATAAGAAGAAGAGTATGCCACAAATATTCCAAATAAATTGTTATAACTTAGTCAATTCTCGTGTTGATACTCACAGAGTAATCGTCATCCCAAGTCTTTCACTTCATTTGGATTTTGAGTATATCCGAATGAGAGTGGAAATAATAATGGCGCATACTTTTTTAATGTCTTTTGTATGTGAAACAAGAGGACGCGGAATGCAGCAAGCAAATGAAGAAACAACGATAAGCTTGGGGATAGAAGGACAATAAGCATGGCCTTAATTTTAGTTTGACAAAGCACATAGAAGGAAACCACAAATTTAGATAAGCCAAACAGGACAGATATTGGATAGCTAAAAACACCAGGGAGAGAAACGGGAAGTGGCTTTTAGTGGCTTAGTTTTTATCCAATGATCAAGTGGACTCATGCAAATCACTGGTTCAATGTGTTACATTTCGTAAATGTTACAATTTGAACAGATACTACGGTGAGCTCTCAGAGGTAAATCATTTCTGAGAGTTCGATGATGTACTGCTTCTTAACTATTAAATGAGAAATCAATTGGTGGTATGATTGATTTTTAATGTAATAGCATATGTAAGGTGAAAGTGCCAAGCTACTTTATTCTATAATGGAAAATATGTTTTTCGATCACATGATTTTCATAGAATGAAAAAATTAAAAATATTGTATAATATACCTAAACAAAGGGAAAGAGGGAAATAATACCATGACATGATGAAAACACAAATGCGATTGTATATCAAGAGTTATTTATTCGGTAGAGAGATCCTATAAGGAACCTGGTCCCTTTTCTGGACTTTTTTCTCTTACCATCATCATTTCAACTTGAATTATTACTGCATTTAAAAGCTTGCATCGCATAGTTTTAGCATTTTAGCTGCTCCAAGCACCTTTCTTTTTGCCGTCATCTTTCTCAAATACTTTTCTCTACTTCTTTTCTCCTCTTCTCTCGTCCTACATTTTAACTAATTCGCAATGTATTTCACTCCTAATTTCTTACTATCGGATCTTCTTGCTTTTCCCATGTTATTGTTACTCTATCTCTCTCTTCTCCATTTTAAAAGTACTTCTGAAACTATCCGTTCAAAAGTTTTTTTTTTTTACTTTAAAGATTTCCAGTTATAAATTTAAGATAATAGTTGGTTGATTTTAGGATATTTTTTTAAAAAATATGAACATCAATAACATGTCCATTTTGAATGACTACATTTGGTATTCATTCATTTGTTAAAACACATTTCCTCGATAAAGTGATACATCGAGAGTAATTCTATTCTGAGCTTACCTTTATAAAGTGTTAAATAACTGATTATGGAGTTAATAGTTCCGAAGGAATTTCAAATCAAACGAAAGTGAGAAGTGATTACATAGGTAACAAAATGTATCTTCTCTAATACAAATAGACGGTAATTTTTTTTAATTGGAACTGATGAACTAGAAAACCATGAAAGGAGCGGTTAGACAAGCGAAACTAAGAACGACCGCTTCTAAACTTTTGATCACAAAATTCAGTTTCAAAATCTTCTTCTATATCAACTATTTCCATATTTTCCATAAAATATTGCAAAACAAGCGAATTTCACAATTTTTTTTAAATTCGTTTCTAACGTCTACGGTAAAATGCAATGCTTTTCTTCTTCAATTCACACAGTATAAATTAACTTTCTGGATAACTTTTGTCACTGATTGATACTAATTTACGAATAAAAGCTAGATGATTTTGTGGCTTCAATCAAAAATAGTGAAATGTATGATTTCTTAATAATTTGAAAATCCTGTGTTGAAATTTTGAAATAGCTTTAGCCAAATGTTGAAAATCGTTGAAAATTATGTTGAAAGATTGTGTTCAACAAAAATGTTGAAATTTTGAAAAAGCTTTAACCGATAATCTATTTTGCATTATTTTATGCTAATCTTGGAATTTGCTTGTTAACTACTGTTTAGGCAATAATTTGGATCTGGGAAGATTGAAAATTACGCAATTTTTTCTCGAGTACGCAATATTTTATTAAAAATGCATGAAATGCATCCAAAATAACTGAACTGAGGAATTGCTGCAAATTCTTTTCAGCAAATGGAAAAATAAAAAAATTACCCGCACCATTTCAAGAAAAATTGCGTATATGAATCTTTCATTTTGGATAAAATAATAAAAGTGGGAAAAAAGAAAGTGAAATTTAACAGCAAATGGAATTAATTCTATATAGTTTTACGGAAGGAAAGGAAAGTGACAGGAATAACAATAACACTTGACTGCTATTTATATTCTTTTTTCGTCCTTCCTTTGGATTTTGTCATAAATATTATTTAACTTCATATTTCAGTTCATGCGATGATTTCAAGCAAATACGAAAATAATGCTTTCTTAGGTACATTTTAGTAAAGAGATGAATTTCTGCTTTTAAATCGAAAAAACGTTCGAATCAGAAAAGAAAATTTGAATTATCTCAAAATCATACTAAAAAAATCGCAGTGATTTAACTTATTCGAAAGGAATTTAAGAAAAAAATATCTTATTATAATGTAATTTAGAAAGTAGTTATCTTATTTTCAGTCAGTGGAAAGCAAGTAATTGTAAGAGAATACTATATTCTTGAGATGAAGATGATAAAAAAATATCCAAAACTCTTTTATTTTCATTTTCGAATTTAATTTTAGCTATCCATTGTATCAGTAAGCCATTTTTTTATTTCGAAGGAAAGCATTAATAAGCATACTGTTTACTAATTTTAAAGCACCATTTTTTTGAAGTACCATAAATTTTAAGATTCCATCTTTGCAGGTTTTCACCTTATTCGCTGTTTCGATTGCAGTTCTTCAAATTGTTTGGCTTCGAGTTATTCGTCTTTCAAGAATTGATGTTTTGATGAAATTTTCTACAAATTGATAATTCTAGCACTTTTTCTCTTGCCTTAAAATAATTATTTTATTTTCTTGAATGAATGCTTTTCATCGGCAGCAGATATCTGTTTTTAAGCGACAAAAATAGTGATTGTTATCTTTATTCCGCCTACTCCCTTTACCGTAGGATCACGTGAGACTTCTATTTATTACCATTTTAAATATATTATTCAAAACGAGAGAAGCATTTGTACAATTTTCTGAAAATAGTGTGGGAAAATTTTTCATTGTTCCATTTCTCAAAAGTAATTTTGCAGGGAGTCTTAGTTCATTTCTCATTTCAGTTATTTTGGATGAATATCACGCATTTTCAATAAAATATTACAATTTCGAAAAAACTGTAGAACTTTCATCCTCTTTCAAGTTCTTGAATTTATAAAATTTTCTGCTTCGAAAGTAACTATGACATTTTCAATAGCAAAGGAATGAGTATATCTGAGGTCAGAGAAAATTTATTAGTAGAATTTCGAATCACTCTATTTTTGGTGGAGATCCTCTTCACTCCAGTCATTTTGATCGCGCTTTTAAACATGATGGATATATGCTCATATATCAACCATTTCAATATCTAAATTCTTTAATAGCATGATGCTGATTGCGATTCCTAAATTATGCTTTATACACATTATAAAATTTATCATTATGAAAAAATATTTTTTATACGTCTTTAAATTAGTCCATTTAAAAATTCATGTTTACTTTAATTCACAGAAACTTTACTTTTTTCTCACATAAGGCTTACGTAAACGAATCAATGCTGAGGACTATAGTGAACGTAACTGAGAATTGACAATTAGGAAAAAATGATAAACAATTTATTCATATATGTATAACGAATAATTTGCAGATTTTTAGGAAAAAATGAGGATTGTTCGATTTAAATATGATGTGATTGTTCGATTTAAATATGATGTGATTATAAATTCAAAGTGAAAAAATATCTATAATTAGGTTCAAAAGTACAGAACAAAAGGAGACCTTGTAAAATTAAGAAATGCTCATATTCATATGACATTCATTACAAACCAATAAAAATGAATGCATTCCTTATTTTTACGTAAGGAAGGAACAACTAAATAAGATTTTGTCATTCCGCTCATCCTAATGCGTAAATAAATATACTTTTATTTAATGTCTGTATCGTCTTTGCGAGTACTACTCTGAGCGTTTTAATTCTTTTGATTTTTATAAATGTTTCAGATAAAGTTTCCAGCAATTTAAACGAATATTTCTGAACGAAAAATCATTCATTGTAAATTTATTCTTATTGATGATATTTTTAGCTGCTCAGTCAACTATGTTTTGTTTACTTATTTTCAAAAATACTTCATTTGCATCTGTCAACATTTATCATTTCTATATGGGCACAACGTATTATTTACACTGAGAAAACCAACATTTGAAACACTTGCAGCTAATCCTCCTTGCTATCTTTTATTTTTATTACTCCAACAATTTCTGCGGGAATACATTTCAGAAATGGCAATTAAAACACTGAAACTGTCGTAGCAAAATTTGTTCATAACACGATAAATATGGACGATTTGGAAAATAAAAGTGATAATTTGATGTGATAATGAGTGATTTTGCTGCCCTAAGTTTGCATGAATTCCAATTTTTTGGGGCTGGCTCTAGAGTGTTTAACCGATTTTGTGGCAGAAAAAAATGATTTTGTGGTGCTTTTAAATCGTTAACATGGCTTGGTCAAAAATGATTTAAATTTCGGCAATTAAATATCGCTCATGGAAGAGAAATTAGTTTCATCGATTGTGTGCAGAAGTGAATAAGCTACAAAGATCCCAAAAATACGACATATTTTGCATATTCTAAATGTTATCTAAATTAAGGAAAACAAAAATGATACAAGCATCATCAGCAAGCACATCTGTATGTATTACTTAGTCTGTGCCATTAAAAATGCTTGACAGTTTTTCTTTAAATAATTTAATAAGTAACGAAGAAAGACCCAAATTTTATCTTCTCACTTTTTTTATTAGTTTTTAGACTCAAAAAATTTTTAATCCGGTTTTTTAATCATTTTTTTTATTTCTACTTATGATTTATCTTACTTCCTTAATTACTTCTCCACCTGATCTCTTGTATGATAAATCAGGAAATGGGAAATTAGCTTCACGGCGTACAGATTTTTTGGAATCATAAACGAATGTGAATGCCTAATGGTTCAGGCAATCCTTGATTCTTTATCCCGTCTTTCTTTTACTTATTCTTTGCCGTTTTCATTCCGGCCTGTATTTCTATATTTCTTTTTAGGTTTTTGAATTTTTTCAGATTTTACAGAGGTGTTCGCTTTCGTTCCTTCATTTTTGTTCTTTTTCAATTCTGTTTTTTGCACTTATTTAATCACTTTTGACCTTCCTGATCTTTCTGGTCTTTTTTTCTTTTTTTAAACTAAATCTTATTGGTTTCTGTTCAAGATTTCGTAGTATTCTAAAGGCGCCATTACATTTATAAGGATCAACTTTAAGTTATGGCTCGATTTGACGTGATATTAACTTACACTCTTAAATGCTGAATTTCTCTCTCTGGACAAGTTGCCAATGATGTAGCATGCCAAATTGCACAGTACATACGAACATTTAATGAAACATGAATTAAATAGCACAGAGTCCAAGTCATAGGATACGTTGTGATAATCGAATGCTTCTCTTTTTTCAATTTACTGATTGATGCAGTCTTGATTTGGGTGTAATTTGGTATAATTTCTTAACTTATATTAACGTATAATTTCTTAACTTATATTTGATTATTTCTTATATCACACATCTTTGGAAGTATTAGTAAGTGTAAGATCATTTAATACAACGCATTAGAAAACGTTGACTGAACTTTGGCTAAATTAAAGGATGAAACAAAGATTGTAATATCTCCCCTCGTCATTTGTTATTCAGATGATGTTTTTATGTAACGTGATCGTGGTAAAGAGTTAAACAGGTGTCTTTTGTTTTTACTTTAGTAATTTAGAAAAGTTTGTTTTTATTTTAGTAATTTTTAAAGTTTGTTTTTGTTTTAATAATTTTTAAAAGTTAGTAGTTGTAGTATGTAATAAATGGCAGTATCGACTTCTCAAATAATGATTGATTATCAATACCTTAATATTAGAGTGTTTCCTCAAGTAAATCGCATCGTTAAATATCTAATTTAATTGACTGTGAAAGTACTGCATTAATTTTCATAATAACAATAAATAACTATGTTCCAAAAAATTTATCTGCAGAAACAAATTTGCTGATTTTAGATTTCCATAATGATGTTTCCAAAATATCAAATTTATGTGAACATTGCACACATCCTGCAGTTTATCATCTTCATTTTCATAAAAAAATTCACCAAATTAATCTAATTAAAATGAAATTTCATTTCGTTATGGTTGTTATTTTTGAAAAAAAATTTGAAGACTTGTTCAAGGTATTTGAGGTAGCTTTTATTTACGTTTTGATGCAATCCTCGACCCCCCATTATTTGCTAATACAATTAAAACCACTCTCTGGTGCGCTATAAATTAATTAATCATTCAGATATTGTCCAATTACTGGGAAAATTATTATTACAAATGATGAATGGCTTTGTTTATTGATTCCAAATAGGTATAAGGTTGACAGATTACGGAGCGTGGAAAATAAATTCTTTCTATAGATTTCACTATTTTTCAACGTACATTCCTTTGAATGTTATGTTAATGACTTATGTTTCTTTATGTTTATTTTCTTTTCTTTATGTTTCTGTTCATTTTCCTGAAATCACAATTGTAAATGGCAAACAAATTATGCTTTTTTATGAATTAAATACCATTCAGAACATGTAATTGGCTCTAGTAAAAACTCGTGTTTATGGAATTAAAGAAACGGAAAGCATCTGCTGGATGAGCGGTGCGCTAACGATATCTCAGCTTAGCCGATGCAAATTATTGATGGTTAGTATTGTAACTTGATTAATATTTTGCTCTTAATTTAATTGCTATTTTCTCATTCTTGATGTTGTTGCCACTGTTATTCATTATTATTCATCATTATCATCACTATTATTATTACTATCATTGCCATTATTATTATTATTTAATATTAATATTAATATTAATAATAAAAATTATTATACTTATTATTATTATACTAATTACTATCATCATCATCATTATAGTATTCCTACTACTAAAGAGCTAGAGAAAATCTTTTGTTAAGGTGGCAAATAGGATTAAAAAGAAATCAAAGAAACCCTATAATGATGATATCGGCAGCCACTATGCTTGATATTATTACAAAAATAACAGCAGCGACAACGACAATGACAACAGTGACGACGACAGTAACAGCAGCAGTAATCAGTAGCCTCAACGGTTTGGATGATACAACTATATCAAATTCATTTGATAAGTCAGCAACAATTGCAATTATTTGCTTATTAATTGGTGTGATGATTGTCGCAACATTAGTTGGTAATTCCTTGGTAATTATGGCCGTCTTACTGGTGAGAAAACTGAAAATCCAGCCAGCAAATTATTTGCTCGTTTCATTAGCGGTTGCTGATTTCTGCGTCGGTTTATTGGTAATGCCTATTGCATTAATTGATTTACTCACTGATCGCTGGATTCTTGGCGGACTGGTAAGAGATTTTTGATTTTAGTTGAAAAATTGATTAATGGTACTATAAATAATGATTTTCTATTTAATGAGGAAAACATTCAACTCACAAATGGGTTAAACATAGTTTAAATCCTCAGCTCAGGACATTATGGAAATGTTGATAATTGGTTTTATACCGATTATCTGGCCATCATCGGGACAAGGATTGTCGAAGATTGTTTGAGTGCTTTATGTCGCAATGTCTTTATCTGGATATCTCTACCTGAATGCTTCAACAAACAAAAGCTGTGTACATTGCATGCTCAGAATAACATCTATAAATATAACATCCACATAAAAATCTCGGTTTCTTCAATAAAAAAACCTAAAGAATTGCAGGTGTGCAGATTTTGGACGTCAGCAGATTTAACTTTATGTACAGCTTCTATAGTAAATTTATGCATGATAAGTGTCGACCGTTATTGCGCCGTCACTCAACCACTACGTTACGCTGCGCAACGTACTCGGCAGCGAATATTCTGTTATGTTATTATTGTATGGATTTTGTCACTTGTCGTCAGCATATCACCGCTTGTTATTTGGCCAGCAAAAAATATTGAAGGGAAATGTCAAGTCAGTTTTTCTTCTCTCAATGATCAGTCATACAAAAACTGACGTATATTCAGTTCTAGAAAATAATACTACAAGAAATTATTCAGGTTTTATTCCAAAAAAAAAGAAATGGCCACCACCGTACTGCTACTTTCTATCATCTTCCCTAATTTGGGCATCATAAAGTAAAATGATGTTTTTTGGTTGAACTAAACATCTCATGAATTATATGCATTATGGCTTTTCTTCACAGCGTTTTATTATGGAGACCGTGAAGTGTAACAGCTGTAAGCTCTCATTGACACGTATAAACTTTTTTCTGGGATATTTTTTAAATGCCTCTTCCATTTCCAATTCTTCGAATTATCAGAAAATAAGAAGAGGAGAAAAATTAAAGACAGAAGAAGTGTTAAATTTGAAAGGGAAATTCAGTAGATGCATATTCACTTGTAAAAATGATATCGAATTTCATAAGTTACTTACAAATAAGAAGCGCTGAGCGAGAGATCAAGAATGAAGGAATAGAGTATCTATTTCTTCTTTCATTCAAAATGCTTTAAATTATTGATCTATATTTCTAGCAATTCAGCGAAGTTAAAGTTTTACTTAAATTTCTCATTATAAAGAAGCGATGTAGCAATATGGTATCAATCCCTTTTTCCAAACAAGTCTTGTTTTTTTGCCTACAATTAGTGCGCATGGTGCCTTAGATAATGAAATATTCAAAGCAAAGATGTGGAAAACAAACTTAGAGGAAGCCATTCATGCGTGACATCGATGCTGCTAAGTTGATTTGGTTTAAAAGGCCTACTATAAATCATCGACCAAAAAAACCTTTTAGATTGTAATTTAGAGACGACTTTGTTTTCATTTAATGGCGTAAGTATTCTCTCGAAAGTTAGCCTTCGCTTTTTGCTTCGAGATTGTTTTTAAATTTGATTCATCTTACAAAAGAAATATGAAGCCCTTATATTGTTAGAATTAGTGTTGCAAAGGAGATCCTTGCAATACGGCTTGAAAATGTAAATATAATTAGTATTCAATCCAAACTTTTGCTTAAATGTAAAATGTATCTTTGAACCATTTTGTAAGTCTTTTAATTTTATAATTTATAAGAAGCAAATCTTTCACTTCGTGGACAATGAAAGCCACACATAACTGGCAATAATTAATAATCTTTTCATTATTTCTTAAAACATTCGCTAATTTATCTTTAGGAATCTTCGAAGAAAACTAATCTTGAACTTAATCTTTTCAAGCACGAGACGTACTATGAAGAAACAAGTTAAAGTTAAAGTAGTTAAACAGTTAATTGATTAAGCAGATACATTAACGAAAAGTCTTGATAGATATCTGAGATTATAGTATTACAAATTGCATTTATCAACAAAATAATAAGTCAGTTTTAGTTTTAATTGTACAGTTTTTGTAGTGATAAGGCTTCATCATTCAGTTCATCTATTAAAAATACACACAATAAATGTGTTCTTCAATTTCCAGGTTAATCAAAATCCAGTTTATCAGATCTATGCTACAATGATTGCATTTTACGGCCCAACATGTATCATGATAATATTATATGCAAAAATGTGGTTGACTGCTAAACGATTAGCTAAACGTGATCGTATGCTGATAATTGGAACAAATGGAAGTATCAATGGTGCCAGTCCCGCCAAGTTACATAGTCCAGCTAACATAAGTGATCCAACAAATCGAAATAATCGTCAACAATATCATCATTGCCACCGTTCCTCAGCCATTTTACACAAAATACCAGTGGTACAATTCTTAATGTTACAACCATTTTTTTCATACTCTTGATAAAAATTAAATATATCAAGCAATAATAAACTCTCAAGTCACTACAAATGCTTACGCTATGGTCACTCCAATCTTTGACCATGAGTAATTTTCTAGGTGCATACTAGTAAATTTCAAGAAAGAAGTGAAGGAAAAGCGCGTAAGACGCTCGGAATAATGACGAGTGTTTTTGTGATATGTTGGCTACCATTTTTTTTACTGGCACTCCTCAAACCCCAGGGACTCTTGCCGCCAAGTTGGTTGGATCATCTAGCACTTTGGCTTGGTTATTCAAACAGGTCTGTCAGCTGTTTCGTTTTGTTATCAGTATTTACTGAAGAATTCACGAATAAACGAAACTACTTTTCTATATCTAGTTAGTGAGCCCAAAAACTCATGGCTGTAAGGTAATTGGTGTTTGAATTTTTCGTTTACAAATTGCAATTAACACATACAAACAGAATAGAAAAATCCTAGATATACTTGAAACTGTGACACAACTTGCTTTATCCTATTCGCGATTTCAACCGAGAGTAAGATTTTCAGCTTAATGAATCCATTAATTTACTGTAAACATAATCGCGAGTTTCGTGTACCCATTCGCGAAATGCTGCGCTGCCGTTTTCGTACTCTGCATTCCGTAATGAGGAAAGAAAGTTTTACCAGCAAATATGGCCCTTCAAGGTAACAGCAATAACTTTTATTAAAAGGGAGCCAAAAACTTCTTTTCAAATTGCTAGATCTTTAGCACTTTTTTGTTGCATTAAAAAACGGAACTAATCAGTTTCCATCTCCCAAACTGATCAACCAGCAAAGTTCCTAAGAAAACAACTTGTGACGAGGAAGTTCCACTACCGAATTTTCTAACTATTGTTTACTTTATTAGGACATGCACTGCAAAGTAAAAGACTTAGAAAGTAAATTTAACTCTTAAACCTAAAATTAGCTTCTATTTTAGATAAACCGTGGTTGATAGTACCACTGAAGTCTATACTGGGAACGAATTTTAAATCAAGATATAAGATTGTGATGAGCAAACGTTCCCTCAAAAAGCAATAGTTTCAGGTCTCGAGCAATACAAAGCACATCGATGATACTGAAATCATCTGCTATTTGAAAAAGGCACAATATATTATTATGAAGAAACTAAAAGAATTTTAGTTATTGTGTGCCCCATGTACATTCTACTTATGCAAATTATTCATTTTCTTCTAACTGTGCCAGCGTCACTTCCATGCTATCAATTATACCAGTATGATTTTGAATCCGATCTCAGAGAAGTATGCTTTTCCAGCTATTACCAGCATTACCATTGCTTATTTCGGCGAAAAATTGTTAATTTGTTTCATTAGAAATCGTGATTTCACAAAACATTCTATAATGAATAATGAAACCTTAAACGGGAAGTTATTACGAGGTAAACACTTTTTACACAGTCAGAAGAGTAAGGAGCGAGGATTGGAGAGCGACAAAGTACACTGGAACAAATGTTTCAGAAATCTCAAGCATACGGCAGAAAAAGATTATAGTCTTCAAAGTCAAATCAAAAGCGTCTAACCATAGGATATCAACTTAAAAATTAAATTACAATAAGCCAAAGAAAGAAAGATCTGATTTAGTTGCTTTTGGTGAAAAATAGGTTTTCTTAGCTCTCTATTGACATTTCCCTCAAAAACTTTAAAATCTCTTGAAAGTTCGTTAAAAGTCTGAAATCGTTGCAGGAGACTCAGGAACCAGAGTCGAAATGATTCTAATCTCCTAACTTACTTAATTTAAAAACAATATTTTTGTTTGTAACCTATGTACTGCTGTACTGCATCCAGAGAAGGGACATCAGTAACATCAGTAATACTCCGAAACTGAGAAACGTGAGATAAAAAATACCCACTTTTGTAGATAGTTGAGCTATATGGATCTTGACTAATTACAACTGTTCCAGTCGTTCCTTAAACACTATTCGAAAAAAAAGTGTTTTCTCAGATATTTTGCAAATGGTCATTGTAAACTCATTCCCGGAGATCAGATAAGCACAATTCTACTTGGTTAATACAAAAACCTTGTCACTGTTAATGCTCCCTCTCTAGTTTATTCTCATAATCGATAATTAAAACTTGCTTGAAACTACGGTTTATTCCAAGTCCACACCCATGTAAAATTTAAAACCAGCAATGAATTACTCTTCTATTAACATATTAAATTAATATACAGATGAATAATTACTGACAGCAGCATGTGCAACAAGTAATTCAGCAACAAAACGTGCTTCAAGATGTGCGCGCACATCATTTATCCAATCCCGTGCTATAAATCTTGCTGGACCACTTAAAAGTTGCAAAATCCGTACCGCCGAATTCAGATCCCCTTCTGCGACAAAACTTTTTGCTCTTGATAATATTTCATATGAATCCAAAGTTACTGGATCAAATTTTTCCTTAAACATTGATTTAAGGGATTGAATTTAATCTTGAAAATTAACTAATTTATTTGCATATTGAAAATGAAGGACAATAAATTTCATTTCTTTTCACGTAATGGAAAAAAAGGCTGACTGCTGCGTCAATAAACAACGGACCCATTACGTAAAAGTTCATCTAGAGCAAACTAAAAAAAATCACTACCATTTTTGAGAATTTCCCAGGAGGATCGAGGGACATCGCATTTTGCAAGTACGATAAACCATATTGTAATACTCCAATATTACTTTCATCCATTTTGGCCACTCGACGACAAATTTTGTACAACTGGAAGAATAAGTGTATGAAAACATTCAGTTGCAAAAAATGCACAGATATGAAGAGATATGAATTAACTGCAAAAAGGTTTAACAATTACCTTACTAAATCTTGCCCTCAAATCTTCTTCAGTATATACACCATTATATATTGTTTCATCTGGAAGTGCATTAACCAGACACGCCACAAATTCATCGTTACTGTCAGCTTCCCGAATCACTTGAAGCTATAAAATATTTTTCGTGAAAGAAGTTTATAAAAATAACTGTAACTAAGTTATACTAAAGAAGAGGCAAAAACAAATGATTCTATTACCTCAGTTGCCAGTGGCTTACGACGTGCATCATCATCAGTACCACTTCTTCGTCCATGTATAACAGAATCGATCAAATTATGAGATGCTATCCACATTTGCTTAGCGCGGCGATTTTCAACATCCTTTAAAAAATTTGTGATTGTGAAAAATATGTAACTGTTTTCTCTATAATCATTTTAAAAATAAGATCTGTAAATCATTCTATTTTGGGTCATTCTATTCTATCTGTGTATTGCATCACAGAGAAGACCTGACCGATAGCACCTAGACTCAAAGTACATGTGTCTCAAAAACTTGAAGCAAAAAATATGATAAGCCGTGATTATCAGTTAGCTAAGCACGTACAACCAAATAAACACTAACAATTTAACCAGCGTCGGTGATTAGGAAAAAGTTCCGCAAACAAGATCAAAAAGTTAATATGGAGATGCGTTCCATTTATATTACAACAAAAGTTCTAACATCTTTTGAAACGATGAAATTTATTAACTATAAATGCGTTGGTATTCTTTTATTGTTCCAAAAACTGATTCTTTCTAATTTCAGAAAAAAATCACCTGTGAAGTTCGTGACTTCAAAGCAGTTTCGATGCCTTCTAATTTACCATGTGCAGCTGCTAACTCCTTGCTGAGTTGAGAACGTTCTTCAACAATCGCCTCTTCAATCTAAAGATCAAAATGCAACTTAGGTAGAACCGAATAAAAAATAATAGTGAAAAAAGGCTCGCGATCATCGATGATCACTTGAATCACTTAAAATCTTTTTCTTCCCAATTGTTTTTAAATTCATGAATCTTTTCTAAGAACCAACCTTCTGTTTCTCTTCAATTTCAAAAAGACTTCTTTGTACACGTACAACTTCTTCAATATGATCCGAATGAGCAGCAGCAGCTCTCTGAAGCTTTTCTTCCAATTCAGCTTCCCAAAGTTCTCTTTGCGCAGAAAGCTGAAATTTATACGCTCCGCAAACAACAACAAAGCTACAAAACACATCATGAAACAATAATTTGCATACGTACCATTTTCTCAGCTTCCGACTGGATTTCTTCACGAAATGCTTGTACTTTTAGATTTATTTCTTCCTCTGTTAGTTTACTTTGAGATTTTTTCTGTTCCTCCAAAGCACATGCAATATTCTGTTCTTCGCGAATCTAAAAAATAAAACCTATATCTAACGATCATTTAACTGTAATTCAGAAACAGCAATATCTTTGTTAACCATAAGTATGTAACTAACGCACATCAAATATATAACAGATGGAGTTTGAATTTATTAAGAGAATCAAAAACCAAAGTTCATCAGTAAAAATTTTTTAAATCAGAATTTGGACCTAAACGACAATAGAGATATCGAAAAACTTACCGCCCGCATGCACATAAATCAGAAAAAAGCCTACTTGCTGTTCGGCAAGTTGTTTTCTTAACTGATCCACTTTCAAATGTGCATGAGCAATTAATGCGTTCAGTTCTTCTTCGTTTAACTTAGAATCTGAAATTGAAATGAAAATCGTATAAAAGCTAAAGCTAACTAGATTCGGAAAATTCTGTAGTACGAAACTACCCAAACGTTTTAATTCATCTCATAATTAAAGTAAGTCAATCTCAAAAATGATGAACTCGGTTTTTTCATTATTTTTGATAATTAACCAAAATTTCTCGAATTCCCAGAAATTAACCCTGCGCATGGATATCAACATTAGGAAGAACTGATTTCAATTCAGATGCAAACTGCTTTCGGCTTTTATCAATCAGATCTTTATATTCACTGAGAATACGTCCTTCATTACGAGTTTTTTTGATCATTAAATTCATTTCCTCAAGCTGTCGATCAAGTTTATGGACAGTTTCACGAGCATTTTGCAGCAAAGGATTATTACGAGTCGGTTCAGTTGCTTCTCCTTGTTCAATCACCTGAAAAACCTCCACATTATCGATCCAAAATAAAGAATAGCTCAAAAAAAATGAAAAGCTTCCAAATAAATAATCCACTACAGTTCAACGACTAACCTTCCTGACGTTATCCAAATAATTTCTCGCATCATTCTCTTCCCTGGTATCATTATTCGAAGCCCTATCAACTTTTTCGAGTGCACTTGTTACTTGCGTCCAATCTCCCTTCTAAAATGTACAGTAATCATTAAAATGCTATTCTCTACAAAAGTATAAAACCTGTAAATAAAACCGTAACAAACTTCGCCTTCATCAATCGTTCGTTTCATCACACGTGTATGCTCATTTATAAAATTGACTGTTTTATATTTTGCTTCCGTTGCTGAATGCACTTTTTCAATAGCAGACTGCAAGGATGTCTTCAACATCTTTTCTATGGCTAAAATCATAACAGTGGATGAAGTTTTTTCATCAACGTTCGCATGGTTTGTAATATGACAAAAATGGATGAAACAATAGACTGTATGAAGAGCTGCTAATGTCTGATGAGCACAAAAAATATGAAATAGAACCAAATGAATTTGATACTCATGCTGTACTTTGCTATCAGAGGCTTATAAATAAACGACCAACAGGCAAAGGAATTTCGATGAATTCTTTTCTTTCAATTATATATTCCATAAATACAAACTTCCATGATGTATTCTTTGGGACACAGATTCTTTTTTCTGGCTTTCTGTTTGCCCAGGAATTTTGGATGTCGATACAGGTGCTGTGGCTGTTTTTAGAGAAAAATCCATTTTATGTCTACTTTTTTTGTCTTCATTTTCGAAATACCTTGAAATAAGAAGAATTCGTGATCTCGAATCTAATAAATTCAGATATGAAAAAAGCCGATAAAACCAGTATTAGATCAAGAAGAGATAAGACTCAACAGAAATGATAACTATCTCATGCTAAGCTAGGGAAAAAATTTGTTTAATCGAGTTTTCTGTTGGCGTTAATCAAAGGCTTAATCGTTGAACTTTACGAAAGCTATTTCAGCATATTTATGCAATAATCTAAGCTCGATTTTGCAAAGTAGGCGCATTGGACAACGCGGGAGTAAATTGGTGGAGTAGACTAAATCCAGATAAAACAAGCAATTAACTATACCAGTAGTATGCAAAACCTCCACCAGCAGCTACTACCAACAACAGTATGAGAAAACCACTTCCAGTTGATTTCCGGCCAGTATCGCTAAAAAGTAGAAGTGCAAACGTTTAATCAGAAAATAATTGGCAGAATAATTTTTGACAAAGGCACGGTTATTTCCAATATAATTGATTTTATTTCTTCTGTTCTTATCTAATTTATTTAATGTTTCCTTTTCAATCTTTTTTCTTGTTACAAGAAAGATATCAAACTTACTGCGAAGATCCTTTATTTCGGAGGACATTTTGCTTAGTGATTCCAGTTTCATACATGCGTAAAAGACTAGAACCCGAGTTACAAGTTCCATTAGGGATCTGATAAAAGCACTGTGCAGTTCTATAAAATGAACTAGAAGTTGGACGCGAAAGCCACAAGGCCCGATAAAATCTAGAAGCCAACGACCTCTGAAAAAAGTGCTGGATTAATTATATAAATCAAAAATCAAGCATAACTAAAATTTATGTTCATATTTGCAACTGTTTGGATTTTCAAAAGATGAAAGAAACAAAAGACAAGCAAATGGGACATAAGAAAAAATAATGCAAATTTTTGCCTGAAATTTGAACTATACAGTAGGATTTGTCCGATGAAATGAAACTAAAAGAAAATGCAAAATGAAGTTAAAAGTTATTTGCCAATTTATTAGTAATTAAATGGACTTTATTTAAAAATTAAAAGGCCATGAAGCAAGAGGAAATGTTGCGGAGAAAAATGTGGATTTAAAAAAAAAGTATAGGACATTAGAGCTGGAAGAGGCTATTAGACGACAAGAGATTATATAAAATTTTATACCTGTAAAATGCGAAGCATAAAGACGATCGAGATGAGGATAATTGCCTAAAATGCCTGAAATGATACTAACGCTAGGCGGTGAACAGACAGAGAATACGGGAAATGAAATTTCCACTTCATATCCAGATTAACAACCACATCATCAAGCTGTTTTCTTACCCACTGACTACAGCAATTTACCTCCCAACAGAAAGTCAGTTGCTAATAACCTGCCTCCAAAACACTCACGAAAAGATGAACCTGATAATAGTTATTGATGGATAACAGTTACTGATAGTAAAGACTGAAGATAATTCCTAGTTGAAACAGCAGTCATCTTTAACCATCAAACACAGTTGGCACTACCAGAGACATACTTGCTGTGTAACCAATGCTTTATTCTTGACACCCTTAGACGCTTAAAGGGACATCCAGTTTCACAGTGGGAGCCGTGGAGTCAGAAGGAAAGTCGCTAGGGTTGACAAGTGTTATGTCCCTATAAGTAAGTCATTGGTATAGTTTTTTTCATTCTGGCAATTCCAGGCGTTCTCTAGGAAAACACTGATTTTAGAACAGAGCAAATGCCGCTGGTTGTTATATGTGGGAAACCATGTTCTGGAAAAAGTACAGTTGCTGAATGCTTCTCTAGATTCATTGTAACAAGGAAATATCAGCGAGTTGAAGTGGTATCCGATAATATAAATGACTCATTTACGAGATCGATATACAAAGATTCGCGCAAGGTTCTATTTTATACTTATTCAATTTCGTTATTTGAAAGTAGTATTAATTCCGCCGTCGAGTGTTTCAATAGATCTTTGGTATCGATCGTTGTAAAATAACAAAAGTAATATGAAGAGATCACTACTGCTATTGGCACACATCGTTTGCGTGATTACCGCTGTATTTTGGGTTTTGAAGTGTTTACTTGCCATGTTTTAGGAACAAGAGCATCGTGTATTATTAAAATCAGAGGTGCAGCGCTTGCTTTCAGAAGATTGTTTAGTTATTTGCGATTCGCTAAATTATATCAAAGGTAGATTTCATTTCGGCCTAACTCATCATTCCACTTTACATACCTATGCAGTTTACAGGTTTCAGATATGAGTTGTTTTGTGTAGCAAAATTGATGCAAACAACATACTGCGTTCTGTACTGTGATACCAATGAGCATGTTTGTCTGCAGCTTAACTTAAAGAAAAAAAAGACCGAAAGGTAGTTCGTTTTTCTTTTATTGGATGTATCGATATGAAAGAAATCCCTGATAAACAAATGAAATATGTGATGCCCAAATCGGCAGAAAATTACACAAGAAATTAAATATTAAATATAGTTAATTAACTGGTTCATGTATTGCAAGGTGTTGAAGCTCATTTCATTTCGAGTTCAAACTGGATTCTGTAGAAGACTTAAAATAGATATATTAGAAACTTTTGGAATAATTCTTTTTCCTTCCTCATTAGCTCGGGTTTTAAGAATCTCAGTGCAAGGAAATTCCACTCTTCTTGTGGATGTGAAAAAGCGGACGAAATTGAGCTGAGTGATATTTCCGCAGTTTTTTTTTCGTTGGCTTCATGATTGTTCACATTTCTTTCTTGAAAGAGGTTTTTGATGAATCTTATCAGTAATCTATTATAGATATAAAGCGGATGATATACGAGAATTGGTAATGCGTTTTGAAAAACCTAATACAACAAATCGGTGGGATTCTCCGCTTTTTAAAGTTAAAATCAGGATTGATGATGGACTGATGAATCACAAATATAGTTCGAGTTTTCTTGGGCTAGATGAAAAGCAATTACCTCTTGAAGATGTGTATCTTTGGTTATTCGAGGTGTGATTTGTTCAAGTCTGAACTTTCCAAGCATGTCCGTTTTCTAGATCTAGGTGTCAAAACGGAGGTTTAAATTTTTTTATATTCAAAAAAAGCATTCATTACAGGGTAAGAGCTTGTCTGCTAATGAAAGTACTAATACTGAGTCGCTTATGCCAGCAGATTTTCTACATGCTCTTGATCACATAACTAAGGAAGTTATGACCAGTGTTATGCGACAACAGCGTACTGCCTTACTAGGCGACACTTTTATCATACCAAACTGTTCATTGGACGACGAAAAGGTTGAATAATTTTACTGGTACAAACTTGAGGAAGTTTTATTGTGTAATATTGGATTTGAAATCCAGCATTTCTCTTTACTGCTTAGTCGATAACAGCTAATGCAGATGCAGAACAGAGTGAGAAAGTCTATAGATTAAAATTTCGATAATGAAAAGATTTTCCTACTTCAATTAGTACTACCAAAAGGTTTGATTCGAGAGAATTTTTTGTCGAACATCATATTATTTTGTAAAGGAAATGCGTTTATAGGCATCTGTGATATAAGTGTTATCCCCTTATTGTATCAGAAGAGTTGAGAGTTACTTAAAAAACTGTATTTTGGAGTATCGCTGTTTTACATTATGTAAAGTTGAATGTTAAGGTGTTATTTACAAGACGGCGTTCCTTTGCTGAACTCTCAGAGCTTCGACGACAATTCATCAATTACATGAAGATACATCCATCGAATGATATGTCTAAATTTGTTTCGTTATTTATAAATTATCTCAATGCTAATCCATGATATTTTATTTTATTTTTTGCAGATTACTGCTTCTAAGAAGAAACACTTTGGTTATGAAAATGAAAGTAAATTAGTTGTATTTAATAGATAGCTCTGTGCATGATTATTCTAGAATAAGTTGCACACTTCCTTCTAAGCTTGCTAGATTCTTTGGTATGAATCTTCTTTATTCTGCTGTTTTTTCAAAAAATTCCACCTGGTTTTCTTTATATTATTCAAAGTTTTCTTGTTAATAAGATACATTTCGTCTTCGTAGCTACTATTTTGTACTTATCAAGTCATGTATATATGAGCGTTTACATTTAATCTTAATTTTAGGATTTGCCTTTATATGTATGTTTGTATATATGGGCTCATTTTTATAATTTGCCAATATTTTATTATCGGGAATTAGTTCTGTACCGGATAACTTAGACTCGCAACATTTTTCTCACGTTCTTAGTGCATCAGATCATTATTATTAGTATTCATTAAGTTGTCCATGTTGAACTCATTTTGTAGAATGAAAGCATGTGGGAAGTAGTGGTTTTCGGTAAGATTCGTTTGAGTTAATCATAATATGATTGTTTTATAGTAGGTAAATAACTTTTTCATATTTATCAAAAAGTTTGAAAATTATGTCAAACAATAAATCGGTACCGGTAGTTTTCCGAAAATTTTTATTGGTGGAATTTGTATCAGAAAACCATCATATATTTCTTCATACAAAAGGACTTAATTAAATTCCATTTCTGTAGTTGAGCAGGAATTCATAATGGAGTAACGAAGACTGTATTTAAAAATAGAACCTACACTCCTTCAAGACGTTGTTATAGTATTACAATAGGGGCATTGTGACTTGTTTGTTGCTTATTTCATTTTGTATTAAAGCAAAATTGCTAAAATGATTTCCGAAATCATTGTTGTTGTTGTTCATTAGGACTGTTAACGAACAGTAATCATTCAGTGAAGTATGTTCTGGCTAGGGCATGATTTTTATGGAGAAGATTGTCGATCAATCATAAATTTATTTCCTTTAATTCATTCGTTTTAAATTTTCTTGAGCTGCTTTAATTTTGTATACAAATTAAATATTATAGTTTTCTTGAAACCCCCAAATATTAGTCACGGAATTCGGTTTTGCGATGACATGTTTGATTAAATTTGGATGAAAATACTAGCATCTCTTGAAGCTAATATAAGCGATTTAGATAAATAGTGACATTAAATATTGAAGTGCAGATAATATTTACTCTTAGGTACAGTACTTCAAATCTTAACATGATAGTTCTGTAGGATGGTTGTATCATTTAATTTAACACGGTTTACCCTTCTGAATTACTATCAGTATTAATATTTGGATCGAAGAATATAAACGAAAGGCTGGGATGGCGCGGTTATTTGGCATTTTACTTATAAAGTGTCTAGGTTGTGAAACGCTGAATTTCGGATGTGTTTCACTATTTCATTTGTTGAAATATACGATTTATTTT
The DNA here is from genome assembly GCA_013365365.1 of Cruorifilaria tuberocauda. Lineage (NCBI taxonomy): Eukaryota > Metazoa > Nematoda > Chromadorea > Rhabditida > Onchocercidae > Cruorifilaria > Cruorifilaria tuberocauda. The sequence goes on along the minus strand of JABVXU010000127.1, from coordinate 11,254 downwards.
TTAGGCAGTGGTGGTTTCCCAGATGTTAATATCCATACTTCCTTAATTCTAGTGAGTCATGTCGCATGAAAGAAACAGTGGGAACTTGTAAGTTTTTCATATATTATTTAGGTTCGAAATTTTGTATAACTCTTTATTGGGTTATTTTATTATTTCCATTACAATTATGATACATCCAGCGATCTCCTTAGCATTTACACTGCAGGTCGTTGTTTCCTACAGAAGAGTAATTTCGCGTTGGGTAGTTCTTGTTTTCGCACGCGGTTGTGTCTATTTCATGCCATTAACGCCATCCGTTGTAAATTACACAAAGTATTTAGCTATATTTTAGTATTTAGTACATTAACTCTTGTAATATTTCTTTTTCCATATTAAACTTTCCCTAATAGAATTTTGGTATTTTGCAGATCTCCAGTATCTCATGTTCTGGTTGCATCATCAAACTCAAGTTCACAGATTTCTGAAGGAGATGATCAGAATACCCTTTTTCCTTCTTCTTCAAGCTCTCCGTCATTGACAGCAGCGCTTCGCAATTTCGAGATAAGCGGCAGTAATTTCGATACAGATAGTAGTGCAGTAAGTTACAAAATACAGAACAGCCTCTAATGGCAGGTATAAGACATGTGTTAAGCTTTGTTTCATTAGAAAACTGATGCCTCCTCTTGAAATGTTTGAAATTAACAAATGATGTCAAAAAGCAAGATATTCAGAATATTATTCATTCCTAAAGAACATTAAGAGCAACAGAATCTTCAGGAATCGTAATAAAAGTTTTGTTCGTGAATTTATTTTTCAGGCAAGAGAGCATTCCAGAGGTGCCTTCGGTCATTCTCAGGATGATTCATCTACACATATGGAATCTTATATGGAATATTTGGCCTTGCTAAATCATCGCCATGGTCGATATTAATAGTTTTAATATCCATTCTGCAAAATTTTCTGAAATTCCTATTTCTTGTTTATTTGATTACAAATTCGATGAGTGCGAAGTTTGTTTTTCGGTTTAACCTACTTATAAGATTAGATGGAAGAACAAACTTGGCACTTTTTTTTAAGAGGCTTACAAATACAGTGACATCTTTTTATTCCAAAGCTTTAATACGAGTAATATTTTAAGCACAAGATCTGATGGATGAGAGCAGCGGTACAGGAGGTTCCGATATCAACGTGGCTACTAATGAATCGTTATCCTTATTGACGAATGCCACTAATTCTTCATCATTTGGTATAATATCGTCAGTAAACGATGAAAACGGCGACCTTAATGGTGATGACAGTAATCGCGTAAATGAGTCAGAGAACAATAATGAAATCATAACGGGTTCATCAACTCAAGTGAATGAATTCAACGACGTTGTCAGTATTATTAGTTGAACTTTGTCTTTTTCATGCCAATTCAGGATGAAATATTTTTCACTTTCATCGTGACATAGCATGAGAAAAATAACGATGTTCTTCACTTTACAAGTAATCAAAAAGTCGAAGCTATTTTAAATTTTAGGAGTTGGCACTAATCCGAGATTTATACTCTCCGTCAGCAAGTGACCCAGCTAGCAGTAGTGAACGAAGGGAAAGTGCGCGTCAGTTTTCCAGAAATTTTTATTTTCGGTATTTGATTCTACTATGTCAGTCATGATAGTTTGTCTTTAATAAGTGGTCATTTTTTATCTTAACATTTGTGAATAAAGTAGATCTATGTTATCGTGTCAGTTTTTGGCGTGCTTCGATGATGATTATAAACAGATTTCTCCATAGAAATGTCAAGCCACTGTCCCCTGTAGAAACCTAGTTGGGTGAGAGGAGAAAAATAAGTTCAGTGCACGGCATATTTGATATGGAATTGTTTCATTAATAAGGTGTGGAGAGGAACGAAATGGTTCAAAGGGCCTGGTGTTGATTACTTTCAGGATTTATTCTTTTGGTCTTCTTTTTGACTTCTGAAGTTCAGAATTTCATTTTTTACATTTCAGAAAGCGAAGGTTTTGCAAATAGTATGGATGAACTACCGCGAACTAGAAGATTTTGTGCACCACATCTGATTCAACAGGATCAAAATAACAGTAATGTCGGTTTTTTAGTTGAGTGATATGATTTGATCTATATTATTTATTTCAATCCGTATTTTTGTTAGATCAAGAAATTTTCCATGCACATTCCTTCTTTGAAGTATATCTCTTCAATTTTGAGTCTTGTTTGGTTATTATCGTATTTAATAATTGAAAAAGTGCAATTCTGAGTCAGTCGTTTGGTAACCATGTCTGCTGCAATTAGCAGTGCTCGCCAGTTGAATATTGTGCAATGTATTTGCAGCAGTCGAATTCTGCCGAGAGCAATAGTAGTAATTTCCAGAACCGTACTCATCAGGATCCATCATCATCCACGAAGTTTAGTCCAAAGCCGTTGAAGCTACCCACATCAACCCGTTTGAAAATCACGGTGCTCAAGTGGAATGTATGTTTGTATAAATTATATTTCCCTCTCCTTTCATTATTCGAGATCGTTGAAAAATGTTCAAACTTATGTATTACTAATATTAAACCAGTCTTTTTGGCCCTAAAATAATTTCACATTCTTTCATTTGTTTTTGAGTTTCTTTCAAAATTCGTTTAGTATCAACCTTAAATGAAATTCAACTGCATTTAAATCCATCCGCTACTTGCATATTAGATGAAATTGAAGTAAAGAAAAATCTTTTGTTCCTTGAAAAAATTTTAATGACATTTCTAACTGAACATATTCATATTTCATTGAAAAGTGTAAGGAGGAGATTGATCTACAATTCTACGCAATTTCTATTTGTTTTAAGACAGAGTAAAGAAGGATAGCCTTGTGGACCAACATTATATCAGTTTTAGGTGGCTGCGGCATGGAAATGGACGGCAGGCGATGAAACCTGTGGGATTTGTCGAATGCCATTTGAGGCATGCTGCATTGAATGTAAAACACCCGGTGATGAATGTCCCTTAGTATGTTTATTTAGTGTTTTCTTTTCGCAGCTGGATGAAATAGAGATAAAGTTCTCGTTTTTCGCACGTAACTCTTGATTGATAACGTTTGAGTAATCGAGAGTCCCATTGTTCCATGATAGCAAAAGTTATGAATTTTGCGAAATATTTTCTAATATCTTTTCCCGTAGACTCTGCTGAATCGTGGTGTGTAGTTTCGATATGTACTGTTTTTCAGGCATTGGGAGCATGCAAGCATGCTTTTCATATGCACTGCATTGTGAAGTGGACTGAAACTCAGAATGCAGCTCGACCACAATGTCCTTTGTGTAGACAGGAATGGAAATTCGCACCTGGATAAGTTTCTGTTTATACTTTGTGAATAGAAATTATACTTTTTCCAATAGAATTCATATTATTTATTATAATTCTGTTGTGACTAAGGTTTACATTTATTTCACATTTTTCTCCCGATATAATTCTCGTTTTTATACGAAATGCTTCGAATTTATTACATTACACAGTGAGCGGTAATGATACATCCTTTTTAGAATTGATGTATTCCATTCTTTGCTTATCGCATGTTTATTTAGTCTTTGTTTAGACGATTCCAGAGTTCCATTTAAATGTATTAAAACATGTTTATTGCTTACAGCGTTATTTCAAGCTTTTTTTTTTCGATTTAATGGTAAACAAAATATCTTGCTTCATCGATATTGACGTTCATGAATTTTAAACTGATAAAACTTTCTTTTCCTTTGCTTTTCGAATCTGTTCGCTCGAAGTTTCGAAATCGGAATTCAAAATAGTTTGCACGAAGGTGCTTAGTTTTTTAATCAAAGTCTGATCCTTCATATTTTTGCACAAATGAGCAGTTCGGATCAATTGTAGAATCCTTTTCTTACTGCATTTTCGATGGATTTACTTTGTATTTGAACTATGTTTATTTCATCCCATGACAGCTTCCCTTTCTTATCTCTGTTGTTTAGCAACTTATCACAATGTTGAATGAAGCATGGAGCTCAGTGAAGGTTGAAAGTAAATACCAAATTTGGTCACATTCTTCTGTCATGCGCTAGTAATTTATATGTCATTTCCTGTGTTTTTAGTTCTTTACAATCAGAATCATTTTACAGTTTATAGAGATGGGTATTGATTGATCCGAAATAGAAAGTATTTTTCTGCTAAACCTGGCTTTTCGAAAATAAATTCTACTGAGTACTATATTTGTTAGTTTCTTTCTTTGTTTCCGTTGAGATTGTTTATGCCACAATTATGATGGATGATACTCTCCTAGTTATTGATGACGAAAAATATGCCTTCAGGAGTCATTTAATTTTGTTTTTGTTCTCAACTAGTATTTCATATTAGGCTTTATTTGCCTCTATCGAACAATAATCGATGCGTTTTTTTTGTTCCTAGTGTTTAATCATAATTTATTGCTTCTTCTTAGACTAATTTTCCTCATCTCATCACTAGTTCAATTCCTCATTCTTGTCCTAAACGTGCGAAGATAAGTGAGGAGTAAAAAATAGGTAGGAGTGAGTCACAAAAAACAAGAGCGGAAGCTGTATCTTCATATCCCAAGTGCTACCAGTGAATCCTTACATTAATGAAATAAGTTTTTTTATGAACTGGGATGTAAATAAATTTCATGATTATCATTTCTACGACTTATTTTTGTTTTATCGGTAATATATGATTTCAAAAATAGTTGTATTTCGATAATTTTCTATCTTGAGGAGAATTGGAAGCTTGTGCTGTATTATGATATACTCATGATACCGGATCATATTTCAAAGTTTCAGATTCGAAAATAAAGTTAGATTTTATTTTTTTCATTTTGTACTTTATACTGTTTTTTGCGTAGATGCGAATTTTTCATGAAATTTATCTTCATTTTTTACTGTTGCATTTTTAGAAGAGTTTGCAATGACTTTACATAAGTATGGTTAAAAGCGGTCGCTATCATATAGACGGAGTTTCTTGATCGATATGACATATGCAATCCATATGATATTTTTTGCCTTCTCTGAAATTTATGGTGTTAGGAATATAAATCTCCCTGTGATATTTCGAGTGCGTTTGTCAAGCTGTCTTCATTGATTCCCAGGATTTGGTTTTAAATCTTAATCCCTTTAAATCAGAACTCGAGTTTTCTTGTTTCAGTATATGTGCGAGGTACCTGACATCTCAGAACATCCAAACAGTGAACCAATTGATGGATGTGTCATTTCGGCTGTTGTTCCAGAAAACGGTAAATTTGGGTTGTGTTCAGAGGCGTTTTATATATCACAGGCATATACTAGCAGCTTTCAACTAAGTTTATGCGTTTTTGTTTCCAATTGTAATTTATTAGAAAAGGATATCGTCTGAAATTTGATTTCGCAGTGGTTTGATTTTTTGTTTCAGAGGAAAGTTTGCAGATGGATGCGGAAGATAGCATTTCTACAGCGCCATTTTCAATACACCATTCTATTGATTTCAGTAATGCTGCTTTTGTTGTTAGTATTTTTCGTTAATTAGTTCTTTGAGAGGCACTGACTAGTTAGTACTTCGCAAAGTGATTTGAAATGAAATATATTTAAAAAAAAACATTCACCTTATGATACACAGTCTTTATCCATACTATCATGTTTATTTCTACTCTTTAATTTCTCTTCAATGAAGAAAAGTTAAGTTACTGCTAGTAAAAAATCTATTGCTAGAATACGCCTGCTAAAACAAATCGTCTCTCCGTTATGAATGTTATCATGTCTGTTTTCATGAATCTCTGTACTAATCACATCACATGATTCGACTTCGCCATCTTGTCCTCTTTTTTTCTAAATTTATGGAGAGTTGACATCTCAGTACTTCACCTACCTTATATTAGATTTCAATTTCTTATCATAAGTTACAGAGATGTCAGGTCTTATCAGATGTGATTTTTTCTAATAAAGCTGGAAGCGATGAAAATATGAAAAAAGATCACTATCCCTTCTCTATCTGTTTTTACCGTTATTATCATCCTATTCAACTTACGAAGGAATTCTGTTCTATTGTTTAGGCGCCTTCGCCTTTCATTTCAAAGTTGCAATCATTGGAGCAGCGTGAAATTCAGCCCAATGAACGTGATGTTGATGTCGATTTTTTCTCACATTTATTGGCCCTTTACATGATTAAGGAAGATTGGGCAAAAGTTCGTTTCTTTTTTGATCTTAATTTTGTTGAAATTCATAACACCAGAGTTAATGATATCAAATTCTTGAAAACAGATAAGACCATAAATTATGTAGCAGAGCGCTTGCCAGTGTATTAATTTTCATAATATTATTGTACGGTTTTTACACTGCTTCGATCCTTTATTTTTAGGCGCGCCAGTGCCGTCTCCGTGCTGAAGCATCAGTAACAAATATCCATCTAAATACACTTATGCTTATTTGTCATCATCTGGAAAATGGTGACACCGGCGCTGCCCTTTGTTTGATCAAGAATTCGCATTTTGATAATCCGATCAAGTATATTTGATTGATTTTAATATTGTTGGTTTCAACTTAGTGGAGGTTCAGATTTTCTTGAAAAATTATCTCTTAAAGGAAGAGCTATTTGAGACCGTGTTTTAGGACAGTTCAGTATAAATGTGGAATACAGGATAGTATAACACATGATTTCTTCGTTGCTTTATAAATTTCGTTTCCGCATCTTTCATTTATTACAATTTTGACATTGTTATACAGAGATCTAGTAATGGAAGTACGTAAACGGACCATCTTATCAGTGTTGCGATTGGTTGAACATATGTATATTAATATTGAAGTGAAGAAATTAGCTGAGATGCTTGATGTTGAATCGAATAACGAGTTACAGAAGGTTGTTTATATAAGAGATATACATATTGATTTAAGCTGTTCAAAATTTTTAAGATGATGTCTACTGAGTCTTCGATAGTAAAACCTTTCAAAATGATAACGAAAATTTTCAAAAAATCGAATGGTCTAGGTTGTCGAATATATGAACTTAGGTAGACTGAATAATAATAATAAAGTGGATAATGTCATATGCTAAGTCGGTAGGCAACAGATGAGTAGGGGATTCGAATAATTTTAGTATTTTGCAGGTTTTCATCGTTTATTCTATAAAGGCACTTTAAATATGCATTTATAGCATTTTTTTAAGCTACGGTAATCATTTCATGCTCTGTAGTTCTCTTTAATGTTGCAGATTCTAAATCGAATAGATTGGCAGCTGGAGGATGGTTATGTAGTACCAAAAATGACACCTCAATTAATGCATAAGATTAAAAAATTGGATGATTCGCCATATGGACCGATCCGTGCAGTATTTGATAAAATAACATATGGAGTGCCCAAAAGATCTATTGATATTAATACGCTCATTCAGTATGCTACATTCTTGGAAATTAGTACTTAGCAAAATCTTTTTCTATGGCAAATTTTCTTTCCTGATGTTTTCTTTTAATTTTTTTTTTCTACTTATTCAGAAGTTATTTTCGAATAAAACTTTTTAGAATTTGAAGGACTTGGATGACAAAATAAATACTTCATATCAGTTCTTAGGAATTCGAACTGTTTCTTCATAGGAAGTATGTCAAAATTAGCAAATTCAGTGATCAATTTGTCAACCAACATAGAGACAAGAAAGCTCTTCAAGTTCTACGGTGCATGCTAAAATAAAACCGAGATCAACAGTGCTGAAAAGAATTCGTGATAAATTTGAAGAGGGAATTATGAAGGAATAAAGCACGTGCTTAGGAATCAAACGAAAAAGTCGATCAGTTAAATTTTGGCAGTCAACTGAATTTCGAACTTGAAAGCTTTTGTGTGGTATTTTTAAATGGTAAAATTGGTCAATGAAGGTATTACACTTCATTCGATAGTTATCAACGAGGACAGTTGAGTGGTATTTAGAAGTTCCGCGTCCCTCATGCTTTCCTTGTTTTTACCAAATTCTTTCAATCTTGCAAAAGGTTCCCTTTCGTAATTTCATTTTTTGAATTTTAAATTTATTGTGAAGTATTTCAAACATTTCCTGTATTTCGCAAACTAGCTGCTGGTTTTCCCATTTGATATAAGGAAGCTTTATGCATGAAAAATGGGATATGTATTTCATAGAATTATTAGTGTGGGTTTTGAATTACTCTTGAATATGATCGGTTTTAGAACGGATTGATCTACTCAAGTTGCATTATGCTATACGTACTTAACCGGATTTTAATAAGGACTAATGTTCTCTTTATGTATTATGCAGAAATAAAAAAACAGATTTCAGTGCTAATATACTTTAGTGAGAAGTAGCAGTTTATTCTACTAAATGCCAGATTTTCTGATATATTTCAACGTGAAATTGGTACAGATCTTAGCGACATTGCAAGCTGCGAGAATAAATCTAAAATTAAGAAAAGATAGAACTACAAATAATTATATCACAGCAAAGCAACTCGATTTCATTCCTAATATCATGAAATTCAAACAGAAAAATTCTTTTGAGCGATTCGTAACATGACAAACGAAGCTCAGCATATTGGATTCATTAAAAAAACATTTTCATATAATTCATAGAATGAATTTCAAATAGATTGCAGAACTTGAATTAAAACCAAATTGTTTTTTGATAAAGCATTTAGGGATCAAAACTACAGTGTTTGAAACCAACTGAAAGTTCCAATTAATCAATGAAGACTAACTAACCTGTCCTTCGAAACACGGTGAAGGTTCTTTTTCAATTTTATGTGAATTGAAATGAAGAAGAGCTAAAAAGTAGCTGATGAAATTCGTTAGAAATCTCGGTTTGATCTAAGAAAGTCATATTAGGAATCTTAATATAATATAAAAATAAAATTGAAAAAGAAAACTTAAATTAAATATGGAACGAAAAGTTGGATTCTGAATTTAGGTCCTGGCAAATAAAGAAAAAATCTGAGTTTGTAAATGACAACAATAAGTTGTATGATGTCATTGCGACAAGTATCAAAATTTGAACCACTTTGTCTATCTTCCTGTTATGAATGGCAGTTACTGCAATGTCTTAAGAATCGCATAAAAAACTATAAAAATAAATAATCAAATCATCCACGAAACAGAAAAGAAACTTTACTTTCAAATGGTCAGAAAGCAATTGTCGTTATCACAGATCATTCGGATCAGTTTCATGTTGATTAGAACGGTGAACTCATTTATTCTTTTTTAATAATCACAAGTTTACCAACTTAGATAATAGATGAGGAAATTTAACTCTCTTTGCATTTAATACAAAATCAATTAAAATGAAAACTACTCGGTATACAATCTCTGAATTTTAACGAGATCGTTGAGAAGTACCCATTTGTTGCCTTACTGAGCTTTTACATAATATGTTTGAGATGCAGCAAATTTGCTAAAAAGATTGTTTTCGAGGATTTACTGTTTCTTACGCTCTTTTGAATTTTCCCGTTTCAGGAGAATCAACTTTTATTTCAGAGAAGTTCAGAAACTTCAAAGGTTGATTGAAGTTGCGCGGCTATTTACGGAGAGATTCAAAATAATTTGTACAAAATTTAAAGAGTTATGGTGCGTATTTGGTTTTCAACAAAATAGAAGAAAAGTGTTCTTTGTGGATGTAGTTTTGAAGCTCTTCTTCCAAAAAAAACATTTTTTTTTATTGCACTCACTAAATATTTGCATTCTGAGGTTTCTACAGTCTGTGTTTCCTTCATTGTATTTATTAAATAAAATCTTCTATACTCTGAAATTTACATCTACATGATTCTATCTGTTGCTTTAGCGTCATATGTGTTTCTTATCTGATAAATAAGGAAAGGATGCTGCAACAGTATTTCAATTAAGGTTTAAAAAATTATAATTATCCATTTTAATATCTCAGTGGAACTACGGTTTGTTTGATACAATCAATTCAATACTGAGTTGAAACATCCCTAAAAGAGGCGTACATTAACTTGTGTTAGACTTCATTTATAATCAGCGACTGCTTAAAACAAACCTAAAAATATTTTTTGATAATCAGAATAGTTGCTGAATATATGAAGTACCAACTTCAGGATATTACGGAAAGCTATTGCCACCAAATACATTGGTATCTGCCTATGTTTGGTCAACAATTTTGTGCTGCAATAGTGTTGGAAAAAAGGCAGGGAGGGCCAGTTGGTTTGATGATGACGTCGGATTTTTATTTCGTTATGCATTTGTTGAAATAGGAGGGATGGATGACGTGTATATTAATTACTAATCAATACGAAGTGATAGTTGCTGTTAAGACAGAAATTATGACCTGAAGCGCATCATTTAAAATTGTAGCATTAAGTTGGACTACAGTACGCCATGCTAGGACAGTTTGATACAATTGGTGAATATTGGTTTTTTTGCGAAGCTGGCATATGATGAAGACTAAAGCATGAGGAGTCATTAAAATTTTGGTGAATTTTCAAATAAGATTAGCTGCATATGTATATGTCTTGTATATGCGTTATCCTAGCTTTTAAAAATATTCATATAACTGAGGTGTCGAAGAAGCGGGTACCGTAAATATACTCATAATTTTTTGTCTTTGAGAAGATGAAGTTTGGCACTCTTTAAGAAGCTATGGAGATGCTTGAAACTAAATATTCCGTGTTTATCGTTTTTTATGTTAATACATTAAGAGCATGAAAATGTTCACTATATTTTTCATGCTTACTTTCTAGAATAACATTTGCTGATGTTATTATTGATTTGCAGTAGTCATTACATCAAAAAATATTTAAATCAAAAATCGGAAATTCATGACCAGCATAAACAGCACATAAATCGGCACGACAATGTTGTATTCTTGCAGAAATTAATCATTACTTATTCATCATATTATCAGAATTTGAATGCTAACGGTTATAAGTGGCGAGTATCAGAAATATGTGTGATTTTTGATTGTAAATGATGTGTTATGGGATACGAGAGAGTAGGAGGAATGGAAAACAGCTGGATGGAGTAGGTCAGGCAAATTTAAAAGTCAATTATATTTGAACAGAATAACAGAGAAGATTCATGAAATTCAATAACAGCGGCCTTCCCCAACGAGGAGTTCTAGTTCCTTCTCGAGAAACCTGCATGAATGTGTGTTTGTGCGAGTTTGCATGTGTACTCAGGTCGGCGAAGGGTAAAAATATTTCCCTTATGATGGAGCAGTGTTTTGTTTTGTTTGTCAGAATGAAATGTTACGGAATATTGACAAAATATTTATATATTTTTATAATTCTCAGGATTTTCTTCCTACATGATTAATTGCTCCTACCATAGCTTATTAAGATATTCAAAATTCATTGAAGATTAAGTTTCTTA